>PVLA01000657.1:0-147637 GCA_004027455.1 Hydrochoerus hydrochaeris
TTTTGAAAGTTTGTCTTTAGTTTCTGTTAAAAGGTTTTGCCATCTTTCAATGGAGTTTTTAATTTCCTGATATTCTCTTTGGATCTGTTTCATATATCCTAGGTTTGTTTATATTCTTCATCAAAGGCTTCTCTCCTTTCTCTGGGTTCCTCTATTGTTTCATTTGTGTCTACTTGAGGATTACCCAGGACTTCTTTTATTAGTCTTCTTATATCTTGCTTCACCTGAGTTAGAATTTCAGATTTAAATTCAACGATGAGGTCATGGATGTATTTCTTTATTTCCAATGAGGCTGTCTCTGACATTATAGGTTTGCTGCTCTCAACCTCCTCTGCATTTATCTCTGTTGAACTCACTTTCCCTGTTTCCGCAGTTGAGGACCTTTTGCTCTTTCTCTGTCTTGTCATGTTTTCGGCCCCTTTCAGACGGGTGGGTGGTGGAGGTCTCTGGGCATTTTGTTTTGCTTACAGTTTTTCTGCAGCACACTTGCTAGGGAAGTACCGCCCCTCAGTCTGCAGTGGATCTGCGAGTTGCACGCTGAGAGCTGGCTCCTCCCCCTACGCCAGTCAACCAGTTTATGCTTCAGCAGGTTTGTGTGTTCCCTGGGGATGCCACGGGCCCAGAAAAGCCTGGTCCCTGGCTATTGGGTTTCAACTAGGGGCGTGGCCCTGCCCGAGCAGGTCCCACCAATCTGCTTTGGACTAGGAGTCATCAGCAGACACTGCTTAGGGTAGGGCCCTGATTCAAGCTGGCCTTGCCCAACTCCAAAATGTCACCCAGCCAGTCTTCCCGGTTTGGGGATTCCATTTCCCGTCACTCACCAAAGTTCGCGCAGCTCGACTGGCTGTTTCCACTCCCCGTCTCAGGGCCTCCCCCTGCAGAGGGTCTGGAGCTCACCAACCCCCGCTCTTGGCAGGGCTGTGATCTCAGCTCGATCATTAATCACCTGACTTTAAGACGTGCTAGTACAGTGATCGGGGCTCACCCAGCTCCAACCCTCTGTCCATGCTTCTTTCTCTTTCTTTTTTTTCTTTTTCTTTTTCCTCAGTTTCTTCCTGGGTCTTGAGAATTCCTCTCCTTTTGTCTAGCTTTCTCCATATGTTGCCAGATTCCAGGATCTGAGTTGTTTCTATTTTTTTTTTCCTCAGAGAAACACTCTTATCGTGCTGCCACTCAGTCGGCCATCTTGCAATCTCCCTGCAAGTTTTAATTACAGTGTCTCATGCAGCCCTTGTAGAATTCCTGTGATGTTATGTGCCATTGTTACCCTCATTGAAAGATGAGGAAACTGGGCTGGGGATTTAGCATAGTGGTGTAAGCGCCTGTCTGAAAGATGAGGAAACTAAAACAGCTAAGTTTGATTTCCATGCAGTTGTGAAATAGGATTGAAATCCAGGCAGTCAAGTGGGGTGCTAGAACTCCCATTAATAACCACATTTTCTTCAATTAGTTTTTACCAAATAGTAATATTATAAGCATATGCTGAATAGTAGCTAATCGTGTATTAGGTTTTATCCTGCGACAGTGTATACTTATTGAATCCTTCCAGTGATGCTGTGATACAGTTTCTTTCATTCTGCACATTCAAGGAAACTGAGCGACAGAGGTGAAATAACTTGCCCAGGATATTACAGTGAGAAGTGGTAGAGCTCTGCCGTGTGGTCCCCTCTGTATCACTCTCGTCCAGTGGTTCCTGCTTCCTATTATAGAGACTATAAGCAAAAAGAAATGGAATTAATAATTAAGCTTTGTCCTATTCTTGGTTGGTAGGGGTAGTGTGTTTTGTTTTCCTAATTACTTCCTAGTCTTAGAACACAAACTACTCCAGGACACTATTCTGTCTGTAGAATAGAGTAGCTAACTGATATTGGACAGGGTCGAAATGCAAGGCCTTAAGGGCCAGCCCAATTCTGCCAGCACATACTTAGCTAGATAGGAACCCTGGAAGAGAGTCCAGTCAACTTGCAGTCTTTAGATTGATGACTGAGTGTGGCATAGGAAATAAAATAAATACCCCCCAAAGAGGAAAGAAAACTAGCACTGTGGCACATATCTGGGCTTCAGGAGGCAGAAATAGGAGGATCACAGATTAAGGCCAGAATGGGCAACTCTGTGAGATCTTGCCTCAAAATAATGTGTGAGAATGTTGCTCAGTGGTAGACATGCTGGGTTCAATCCCCAGTGGGCTGGAGGGGGCGGAGATAAAAAGCAGTGGAACCCTTTTCCTTGGAGGAATCAGAAAATGTCTCCCTGCGTGGGTGAGGGTCTGGCATTCCAGCTAACATCTCTAGGCCTGTTTCCTCTGTAACGAGGAATCTATGCAGTGGGGAAGGTTGATAATGAGTTCCCTCCTTTGGACCATGGCCTCAGACTCTGCCAATCATTTGTTAAAGGAAACCACCACCAAGGGCAAGTGACAGGTGTGCCAGGGCCTTCCCTGCCCCATCAAGCACAAAGATGGACTTTGCCGAAACCCCAGTCTTACCCCAGGGTTCGGCCTTCTCATCACTTCTCAGTTCCCTGTTCCTGACTGAAGGAAGTTCACTGTTATTGAAGTCAAGTTTCTCTATCCTTAGGACCACCTGTTAGAAGTGGGCCTTCCCACTGTTGTTTAGCGCTTTGCTTAGAAAACTGAGACAGAATTTTGTCTTGTTAGAAATAAAATGATTGGATTCCCAAGCCAGTGACCTGTAAAAGATTTATTACTATGACATTCTAATCACTGTTGCTATACATAAATGAATTTAATATTTTTCTCCTTTCTCAACTCACAGGGTAAGATGATTACCAACAAGCTTTATGGGATTATTGCAGTCTCTATATCTTTTGTCAACTGAATTGAAGAATATAAATTTCTTATTTTCTTCTCTAAATGGTTTGCAGTTTCACCTTCACTTAATTAGTGATTTGGAGGGAAAACCAATACCTATTTCAGTAAAATTTTGATAGAAAAAGTTGCTTGAGTTGTAGATGAAATGTTCGTCATATGCATAATGTAAATGGATAATGAGGCTTTATGTGAAACCACCAGGTGAAATGAAATTCTGCCCAAATTCTAACTAGCTTGCCTGCATGCCCAAGTTCTAACCAGCATGCCTAACTCTGAGACTCTGGCTGGGCTGTCCCGGGAGACAGTTTATGGTTAGTACAGGTTTGACTGGGTTCTTGTTTGGTTCCTAGTTCTAGTTTTCCTGAAGGCCACCTGTTGGAAAGTGGGTATTCTGCCTTCCACATCCTGTCAGAGTTAGACACCCATGCAGCCCTGCATCAGTTAGGGATCCTGTCGGTGAACTGCTCAGTGCGTAGTAGAATAGATCATCTATAAATCAAAACATGGTCACGTACAACTAAAACATACAGTCTTTCTGGAGAACATGAAATAGCTGGGGAGTGCAGTTTGTTAATACAGAAGTTTTTGTTTTGTCCTGAGTTCATATTATGTGCTTTATGAATCTGGCCTGGTATGATACTTCAGGCTTCACTTTTTCTTCCTCCATTCTTTGCACTCTTCCTTTATCCTTCTGTTCTTCTATTTCCTTACCTCTCTTTCTTTCCTTCCAGGATAGCTTGGAATGAATAGTTACTGGGCTGAGGCATATTTCAGTTCCAAAAGACACCTTTTAAAAATAAATTAAGCTATAAAATCTATATAGGAACTTAAACAAGTCTAAAGTGAGTAGCTTACTGGATTTTATATGCACACAGGCACACCCCAAGTCATAACCACTAACCATAATGGATTACTGAGCACCCCAAGCATTCTGGTAGCCCCCTCCTGTTTATACCCCTCTTCCTTCCCAGAGGTAACCATGAGTCCAAAGCTGTCCCCATAGACTAATTTGCCTGTTCCTGCATTTCAGATAAATGGAACCATACAGAATGTATTCTGTGGTTCCAATGTCTTTCACTACCATTACCCTTATGAAAATCATCCCTGTTATGTATGAGTGTAATTTTATTTTTTCCACTTTATAGTTGTTGATTAAGTATACCAATGATCCATTCTTCTGGTGATTTGAATTGTTTCCACTTTTTAGCTATTGCTATAAATGTTCCTATACAAATGAATATATGTATGCAATTCTCCAAGCAGAATTGCTGGATTTCAGTGGAGACATACTCTGTGGTAGTAGATACTGCTAAGTAGTTTTCAGAGTGGTTGCACTGTACCATTTCTGCTGGTACAAGGAGTCAAGATTCTCCTCATCTGCAACAATATTGGGTTTTTAAATATTTTTTGCCATCCTGGTTAACGTGCGGTGGGTATCTCACTGTGACTTTAATTTGTATTTTCCTGACCTAGAATGATATTTAGTACCATTTCAAATGCTGTTTGTCCATTCGTATAGTTTCCTTTTTGAGTCTATTGGTTAAGTCTATTTCCATTTTTCTTTTAAATTGGATTGCTTGCCATTTTCTGATTTACAGATAGAACCAGATTTAAAATTCTCTCTGTCTGTGCGCTCAGGAGTGTGCTCAGGTGATTGCCTGATCTTCGGGTCGCCTGCAGAAGGGAGCCATGTTGATTACTTGCTGTACAGTTTGTGGGCACAGTGACATGAAGAAGTGTGTGTGCTAATTTCTGTGCACAAAGCATGAAGCAAAGTTGAGAAACTAAGAAAGCCCGGGTGGACAATATCTAAATTTCAACAAATCTATTCTTCTGTCAGATACACAGCTCATTAAGACATTCCACCATTCTTTTTTCCTTTATGTGCTCTTGTCTTTTTTTGTACTTGTAGTATGAAAAAAAAAAAAAGACAGTAGCCTCATGTATAAACACAACAGGCTACGGCAATTGACCTGTTATATGGGCACATTAGAGGTGAGTTCTCTTCAGAATTTTGTCTTTGCAATGGAGACAAATGAGAACCAGAAGTAAGTTTCTGAGAAGCAGCAGAAAGATGCAGTGTACACATAGCACCACTTACAGATGTCTGCCTGCCCTGGGTATTGGTGGGGCTCCTGTAGGAATAGGAACTGGGCTGTGGCCCTTAGTTTCCCTCTCCCTGTCAGTTAGCTTTTCAGAGACTCACTTTCCTCATTCGTAAAATAAGGAAAATAGCATCTCCCTTAAAGGTCCTTAGGAGGCTTCCCGCAGTGCTCATCTCCGTCTCCGGAGCATGTGTGCACAGCAGGGGCAGCGATGCTGGGGCTGCATTGCTAATGCTGCCACCATGACACACTTCATTTAGCTGGTGTGGATGCATTGTCTAAACTCCACAGGTCAAAATCCTGACTTCGACTTGGTCACCATAATTCCAAACCCTCTAATTTGTGTGCTGGTGTCCACAACAGCCAGGCAGAAAAGACTAAAAGGTGAGACTATAGTATGTTTAATGGAGGTTGCACAGTTTTAGGTACGGAGGGCTCTGATCTTATAAAACGACCTATGGGCAGTGAGAGCTAGATCTGGGTCAGCCTTGATAGCATGTCTCGTATGACTGAAATGTGAAGTTTCCGGAACTTCTGTGTTTGTCAGAGCAGATGAACAATGGTTCTTTCCTCGTTCGGTATGAGTCATTGCAGAGCTGAAACAATTGGAAGCTTCCTGCCACTGCTCTTTCTTGGGGAAACCTGTGAAAAAGTTACCTTGGGTGCCACCCAGGAAGAGGGTCAACTTTTGCAGTGTGGAGAACAACGCTGCTAACGCAGTGACACGGTGAGGGAGGTAGTCTGCATCTGTTCCGTTTCCATTTCTTGTTGAGCTTGGTATCTATAGAAATTCTGTTCATTTTCCACTGTTGTCTCGTTCTCCATTTCCCTTAAAAAGTCAGAATAACCAAGCATGGTGGTGAACATGTGTGAGCCTAAGGAGCCTAAGGTGGAAGGGTAGACAGTTCAAGGCCAACCTGGGCAACTTAGGGGGTTGTGTCTCAAAACATGATGTTAAAAGCGGGGGGCTCTAGCTTAGTGGCAGAGAAGGTTCAGGCCCCACTCCTGCCCCTCACCCCTGAAGACTACTGTCAAGAAGTTGTTATTTAGAAGTCACCTCCTCACACATTCATGGCAATTCAATTCAAAATTTAGCACTGGAAAACGGCATTTCACAGTGTTTTCTTTTCTTTTTTTTTTCCTTGTTTTTATTTATGGTAGAAATCAAAGTTTATTATAAGGAGGACATTCATTTCCAATAACTAAAGCAAATTGGCATGTGTCTTTTTGGGGGGGTACCAAGAATCGAACTCAGGACCTTATGCTTGTCAGGCAGGTGCTATACCACTGAGCTACATCCCTGGTCTATCATTTGTCTTCACTATGTAAAAATTGTCATCTTCTATAAGCCAGAAAAATGTCAACAACAGCAACTCTGATGCCATTTCTGTTTCATATGCCGTTATTATAATCAGGCCCTTGGCCTGTTTAAGAAACAGCCAATAAATTAAAGGCCTTTGTTTTGTTCCACTTTCCTCAGCAATATTTATTGTTTCCTGAATAATCATTATAAATTAATATTGATATCTAAGTAAACATCCTTATCCAGACATAGCTTTGTTGCAGAATCTGAGCAGCATAGCTCAAAATGTCATTTGAAGAATGCTTTTCATTTTTATCTGTGTTTCCTTTATTATATAATACTAGTATATCTCAGTGTTCAGACACATACATTTTTCTTCATTTGGTTGTTTTCAGACATAGGTTTACATATTTAATTTAATATGTTGTTTTCTTTTTCATGAAAAAAAGATATAACTTCCAATTAATGACATCTTAAAATTAAGGCAGTTTTGGTATTGAAAAAATTACATGCATGATACTATGCTGTGCATGTTTTTCACCAAAGTCATTTGTTAAAATTTTACAGCCCTTAAAAGATGGCTGAATCGTGGCTTCAGTTTTTTCCTCTTTAATTGCACTGTGAGGCCCCACAAGCCACCATCCAGGAAAGGACACCTCTTACCAGACACTGAGCTCACTGGCACCTAGGTCTTAGAATTCCATCCTCCAGAATGGTGAGAAATTGATTTCTGTTTTTGATAAGTGCATCACAAATAGGCTAAGAGACAAGGCATTTTTGTTGTTGTTGTTGTTGTTGTTACTTGTTTTGAATTTATATTTGGGTAGACTTGCAAGTCCAGCACCAGGAGACTGTTTTCCTAGTGATTTCACCTACAGTTAAATAATTGACTTCAAGTAGCAGTGATGCCTTCTTCTTATCTACTTTCCATGGTTCTATCAACCAGACAGAAATTTAATCCACATTTCCAATTAACGCTTTAATTTTGTCATTTCAAATAATTGCTAAATCACTGTTTTTGTTATAAAAGTGACACATATAAAATTGAAAATTAAAAATAGAAAGCAGTCCAGTGAATTTCAGAATCTCATTCAACCATCCCAACTTAATGATATAACCACAGACCATCATTTATTTCCTTGATATCTTATGTAGTAGGCATGAGGCTCTGAGGGTCATCCCGGAATCAGCACCATCTCCTGCCAAATAATGGTAGAATGCTTGCATAGCATTCACAAGACGCTGCGTTTCATCCTCAATATTGGCAAAAGAAAGTAAAACAACAACAAAAAAATTCCTAGGTGGTCTTTTTCTAATAATTCATAAACATATATTGTGTTACTTTCTATAACTATGACAAAATACCTGAAAAACTCAAGTTAAAAGATGGAAAGGTTTATTTTTGCTCATAGTGTCAGTCTATGGTTGTTTGCATCCATTGCTTTGGGCCTGAAGCAAGGCAGAACATCACGATGGAAGCCTGCATCCAAGGCAGCCTGCTTACTTCTCGGCAGCCAGGAGGAAAGAGAGCAAGAGGAGGAGGCGAGAGCCTTGGTGTCCTTTTGAGGGTGTATACCCTAACAATGCAACTTCCCTCCACCACCTTCTGAAGGCTCTGTCACCTCTAAAGAGTGCCACCGGATGAGGACCAAATGCTTAACATCTGAGCTTTGGAGGGCATTTAAGATCCAAACTGTCACATATGTGAATCCATGGAAAATACATTGTGTGTGTGTGTGTGTGTAGGTTTATTTAAAGAGTGCTACACTCTTCTTTGAAGGCTTCTTACAGTCTGACATATTTCTTTTCTTTGCTGCTGGAAAGAGAGAGAAAATTGTTCTTTAACTTCATTTTAATTGTAGTCATTGGTCTACTCAGATTTTTACTGTTTAACACAGTTTCACTAATTTATTATTCTAGAAAATCCATTTAGTCTAGATTTCAGATTACTTAAACAGTAACCTGTGTGTGGCAATGTCTTATATACATGGAGATAAATCAGTCTCTTTTTGTGCAAGGGGTGGTGCTGTGGGAGATTGAGCTTGAGGCCTTTGCATTAAGCTCCAGCCCCAGCTTTTAATTTTTTTTTCTTTTTAATTTTGAGAACAGAGTCTTACTGAGTCACTAAATTGCTCACATTGGGCATAAATTTGCTCAGCCTCCCAGAGTACTGGGATTACAGGTATGCACTACTAAGTCCAGTTTGTAAACTTTATGTTTGTAATACATCCCATATTTTTCCTAAAATTCATTATATGTGATTTTTCCTTCCCTTAGTCATAATCATAGTGTCCAAAGCTTTTTTTCTTATAAAGAAAGCTCTTCACTATATTGCTTTTTCCTTATTGCCTATAGTTTGTCTTTATCTCTACCTTAGCATCATTATTGCTATGTGGTTGGGCTGTGATTTCTCCCTTAACATCATTATTATTATGTATTTTTATTGAGCATGTACCAAATCTTTTCTTGTCATTATTCCCTAAGCAATACTTATATAGCAACTATTTAGATATTATAAATAACCTAGAGATGACTTATAATGTATGAGAGAATGTGTGTAGGTTATCTGCAAATACTGTGCCAATTTACATGAAGGACTTGAGTACCCTTGGATTTGGGATGGTTTTGAGGTCTTGGAACCAATCTCCTGCAGGTGCCAAACATTTACTGTAGTCATCCAGGGAGCCTCAGCTCTTCAGTGGCAGAGTGTGGAGCTTTTACACTAAAATCACCATTATGTCCTGAACGTAGGTTGTACAAATGTCACTACAATCTCATTTTAGAATGTTTTATACTCCAACAACTCTGTAGCCATTAATAATAGTCACACACACACACACACGCACACACGTCAACTCCTACAGCTCTAGTAATTTCTAGCCTGCCGTCACCCTGCTTTTGCCAACTGCAGACACTTCACAGAAATGCAGTTATGTAATATATGGCATTTTGTGTCTGATTTCTTTTACTTAACGCACTGTTTTCTTGGTACTTTCTTCCTTTTTTTGCTCAGTAATATTATATGGCTGTGCACATTTTGTTCATTTACCAGTTCACGGGCTTTCAAACTCTTTTTACTTCTTGGCTGTTAAGAATAATGCTGCCATGAACATTCACGCTGACATTTTGGTGTAGATACGTGTTTTCCCTTTCTCGGGTACATCTATGGAACTAGGGTTGCTGTGTCCTCTCGTGACTGCCTTTGAGGAACTGACACACTCTTCTCCAAGTGGCCGCGCCCTTTTGTGTCCCACCTGTGAGAGATCAGTTCTTCGCATCTTTGCTAATACTTGTTTTCTTGATAATAGCATCGTAGTTGGTATGAAATAGCATCTCACTGTGGTTTTCCTTGGTATTTTCTTTTTGGGCAATTATGTCGAGCACTTTTTCATATGCTTCTTGGCCTCTTGTATAACATATGCCTGTTTTTCAAGTGAGTTATTTGTCGGTCCATTGTTCAGTGGTCAGATGTCTTCATATATTCGGTGTACAAGTCCCATATCAAATATGTGATTCACACATACTCTCTCTCATCCAATGGGTAATGTTTAATTTTCTTTGTAATATAATTATCAGCAGAAAATACACTTTTTATGTAGTCTAATGGATCTAATTATCCTTGTGTGGCTTTTGTGGTCATTGCCTAACCCAGGATCATAAGAATTTACTCATTTTCATCTAAGTGTTTTATTATTTTACATCCCACATTTAGTTCTAGGAACTATTTTGAGTAAATGTTCATGTGTGGTGTGAGATACAGTTCCAGAATTACTTTTTTTGCATGTAAATATCCAGCTTCCCCAGAACTGCTGAATTTTCTACTTCTGTTTGTTTGTTTTAAAAAGTTTGCTTCACTTTTTACCTCCATATTGGGAATTGAACCTAGGGCTTCTCAAATGAACTGTATTCCTATCCCTTTTAAAATTATTAAAATTTTTTTCATATAGGGTCCTAATAAATTGCTGAATTGCCCAGGATGGGCTCAAACTGAGGAACCTCCAGCCTCGGCCTCCTGAAGTATTGAGAGTGTAGGTGCATACCATTGTATTCAGGTTTATATTTATTTTTTATAGCTTTACAAGTAGAAAGCATAATTCATTTATTTTCCATACCTTATTCTCTAATCCGTTTAGGCCATAGTTTCCTTCTGTGTAGGTACTTGGGAACATCCTACAAATTTTATTATTATTTTTGCTTTCCTTTTTACTGTTACTGTCATTTTTTTATTGCATTTTACCCAGTGAACATGGCCTGTATTGTCAGTTTCCACATAATTTTATCCAGGGGACATTTCTGCTACAGCACAAATGCAGAGCCCTTTTTCCAGCCCCGCTGGTGGTGCACACCTCTTCCCTCCACAGGACTGAGCCTGCCAGCCTGCAGAAGAGCCCAAATCACCAGTGGTGACAGTGGCATCGATTCTTGCTGAGCACTTCTTCTGCCCCAACACTCATTTTTGCCTTATTTTCACCAATTTAATCTTCATAGCTACTTTAGAGGCAGGAATCCTTTTTTTCATGTTTTACAGGTCACAAAGTAGATGTGTTGCAAGATTTTGTCCACCATAAAGAGGCAAGCAGTGACTTTTGAACTAGTTGGACACCAACTCCACTCTCACAACTGATGTGTACTGCGGCTTCCCACATAATCACTTTGCTATGTATGTATGTATGTACATATGTACCTGTGTACGTGTGTATGTATGTTTGTGTGTATGCTTTTATTGTAGAACCAGGGATCAAACTCACAACCTCACCCTTGCCAGGCAGAAACTTTGTGCCACTGAGCTATGTCCCTGGCCCTTTTCTACTATATTTAATTTGTCATTTCTAAGTATATTTCTCATCAGTTTGGATGTACTCAGAGGGAATTCGTGGCCCTTTTCCTTCAGTTTGTTGGATGGTTGCTAGTAAGAAGTGTGTGTACCTCAGTGCTGTGGAAGGTGCACCCTGCAAAGCTTAAGACGGACTGGGGACTCCAGGAAGTAAGGCTGGCCTAGGCCAGCTGGCACTGAGGTTTTTTGTGTGTAACAAGTGATTTCAGAAGAAACCCAATTACCCATCTCTCCAGGTTTATGCTAGAGACCACACAAACTTGAGAGGTTTGGATTTTGAGATCAAGTGTACATTGTCTTACAAAACCTAAGTAGATTTCCATGGAGTCTTCTCCTTGTACATAAAGAAACCTTATCTTTGGAGTTCTGACTGAAAATTATTTGTTATTGTTAGAGTCATATCCAAACCAAATGAAGGCTATTTTTCTCCTCCATTTAAGACTGGAAAGCTGTGTCTTTGAATATTTTTTGAATTAAAGTTCCCTTCTTTTTTTCATAAAAACCATGACTTTTGTGTTTTTGTTTCCTTCATCAGTCTATGTAGTTCTTTTGCAAAAGAGCAATTTAATTTGCACTGCACTATCTTCTTCTTGTGGAAAACTAAAAAAGAAACATACTCCATTTTTCAGTATCAGGTTATGGCTAAAGGCTTTGAAAGTTGTAATTCCTGCTGCTGCTGCTGCTGCTGCTTCTCCTTCTCCTCCTCCTTTTTCTTCTTCATGATAGAGAGAAAGATGTCAATCTTCACGTATGCATGGTTGATAAAACCAAGCTTTTGTTACTGCCAGACCAAAAAATAGGAGCTTTTAGTTTGTATTCAGCACTCAAGACCCTAACACCTGCCCAGAGCAGATGAAAATCAAGAATGGAACAAATAAACTTTGTTTTTCTTCCAAAATGTGCGACCCACATTTCATGCCAGTTGGGATGAGGTCCTGGATTCTGGTATCTGTGTTTTGCTAGTTGAAAGCCTGGCAGGCATTCTGTGTTGCAGGTCCCCTCTGATACGGTGAGGGTAGATGCTTTCATTTTATTTCACTGCAAATAGAAATTAATGATAGTGATAGTGTGAACAGGTAAAGTGGATATCTTTTATATAATGGTGTAAGGTGCCATTTACTTTGTATCATCCTCCCACAAGTAGATATTTTTTCATCTATTTTTACATATGGGGAAGTAGGCAAGTAATTTATCTGAAGGTATAGGGAAGTTATTGTGGGGAGCTGGGGTTGGAACCCCTATGGTAAGTGACCAGCAGAAAAAAGGCTTTAGAAATGCCATCCTTCCACAGCAAGGAGTGTCTGGGGACCATAAGGGCAGACTGATGTCCACAGCGCCTACCTACTGAGCAACAGACTTGAGGAATATGCTTTGCTTTGTCATCTGCTGTAAATCCAGCAGGTCCTGCATTTGAGGGAAAACTGTTATCTCAGCTTTGTTCCTGCACCCTGAGGACTGCTTTGCTGTTTGTCACCTGTAATGCGCTATGTCTCCATCTGAAGTCTGCATTCCACAGGAGCCCTCTCCCTAAACACAAGAACTAGGAATGTCTCTTGACTTGTTCTTGCCCCATCCATTTTCTTGTCATTTTTCATCTCACAGCATCTTGCCGCCATGCATTCTTGGAGGAAGCTTGCCCAGGACTCTGGATCTTGGGCAGGAGGAGGGCAGACCTTCCTCTGATAGGGTGCTCTCTTGTCTTGCTACAGGGCTTAGCTTAGGTAATTGACAGGGAGTAAATATTTGAGCATAGAGAAAACTTTTTCTAAAGCTGGAAGTCTTTCAAGAAAGCTTTGGTCTTTGCAGAGGTGAAGGGAGAGATGCCTCACAAGAAATGTGCCGGAGATAATAATCCGGACTCTTATTAAACAATTCCTTTAAAGAATGGGATTGAATAATGCCAAGATAAGCAGTCAAGAAATACTTAATTCCGAATGCAGTTCTACCCATACTGCTAAGGGGTCAGTTCATGAAAGTGGATTTTTGGTGGTAAATAACAGTCATCCCAGTTCTCTGGGAGGCTGAGGCAGAAAGGTGTCAAGTTCAAGCTCAGCCTGCCCAATTGAGTGATTTAGACAGTTTGACAGAGAGAGAGACAGACAGACAGACAAAGAGATAGAGCCTCAGTGTGAAGGCCCAGTGATGAATTCCTGGTACCACCACCACAAAAAGTAGATTCTTTCAAATTTACACTCTAAATCATCCTCTTTAACTCCAAGGGAAACAGTTATTTCATACATATGAGTAATTATCTGCCAAATTGCTTCTAAAGTTGGGAACCCGGCAGGAGTCAGTGCTACCAAGGGGCTGGAAGCCTGCTGCAGAGTGGCGCCCCTGACGCCCAGGCCCCCTGGCGACCCTCCCGGGTCCCCCCAGTCCCTGCGCCCCCTCCCGGGCCCTGACCCCGGCCAGGGCCGTGTCTGCCCGCAGGTGCCGGCTAATCCCCTGGCCTAGATACCCGCCGCCGCAGCCCGGCGCTGTGATGTAATGCTCCTGCTCACACTCCGGCTTGAAGGCGGGTGGAAATTGCTGTCATGTGTTAGAAATGTCGCCGGGAATATAAAAGGCGCGAGCCCGGCGTCCCCTCCTCCGCCCGGGGCTGGCGGTCAGGTGGCCGAGGCCGCGCTGCCGGGCAGGGGCTGGGGGCTGGGGGCTCGGGGTTCGGGGTTCGGGTCCGGCGCCCTCACCCCGCCTCCCGCAGCCGCTGCGCTGCGGACGCGGATCGCGGACGCGGCCGGGAGGGAGCTCGGTGCTGCGCGCACAAAGGAGAGGATTAGCCTGGGCGCCGGGCCGGGCTCGCAGGCAAGTACCGCGCAGGGTCCCCGCCTCCGCTGGGCCGGCACCTCTGGAGCCGGGGCAGCAGCCAGGCCGGGCCGGAGCCACCGGGAGCGCGGCAAGGCGAGGATGAGGATGCGCGCGTGTGCGCCGGAGGAGGGGCGGGAACGGCGGCCGGCCGGGCAGGGCAGGTCCGCTAGGCCGGTGGGAGGCCGCTGGGGCTGGGGCGAGGCCGTCCGGGAACAATGGGGATGCTGGAGGGAGCGGGGCTCCCGCTGTGGCCTCCTCCGCATTGCAGGTCGCAATCGGGCAGCTGCGTTCTAATGAAGCGCGATGCAAAGTGCGCTGCCCGGACCTCGGGGGCCGGGGGCTCCGCACCGGGCTGGCTGCGGGGAGGGTGGCGAACAGCCCTGGTGGCTGGTGGCGGAGGAGATGAAAGCCTGCTGGCTGCTGCGGAGGGCAGCACTCCGGGTCTCCTGCAGAGCCACAGGCTCCAGCAGGTGTCGGTGGATGTGTGTTGCTGCATTGTTTGGGGCCCAGGCCGGGAGGGGAGGAGGAGCCGCTGAGCTGCAAGCCCCCAGGAAGATTGGAAAGGGAAGGACTGCCACCCTCCCTCCTTTCCTCCCTGTTTTTGAAAGGAAGAATGTGAACGCAGAAGGCTTAAGTTTACTTCCTGGAAATTAACATGTGTTTATCAGAGCCCTGGCTTATCTAGGTAAGAAATGCATGATGTGGGTGGCAGACAGAGTTCTTGGCAGCGGGAAAGGCTATTCTCAGAGCCTGGAGACCGACTGGGATTTTTAAAGAGGTAGAGGGCTAACCCTTCCTCTCCCCAGATCTGGAGTCCAGCTGGCTTGGGTACCAGGGGGCAGTGAAACACGTAATGAAGCTGTCTTGTCCACAGCCTTGGTTCACAGACTCTGCTTCCCACACAAAGGGAGTGGATTTGAGCCTGGACTGTATTATTTGA
Source organism: Hydrochoerus hydrochaeris (assembly GCA_004027455.1). NCBI lineage: Eukaryota > Metazoa > Chordata > Mammalia > Rodentia > Hydrochaeridae > Hydrochoerus > Hydrochoerus hydrochaeris. The sequence continues at coordinate 14,818 of PVLA01000657.1, forward strand.
GGGTGCGTGTAGTATTTGTAAGGATTAGGAATGTAGTGCCCTCTTCTATTTTCAGCGTACACTATGGTTTTTTGAACCCTGTCCTTGGGGAATCTTTCAGGAGACCTCTAATGAATGTGACCAGATTGCTAGGTTTGCATGTTGCTGGGTTTTGTTGGTTGCTTGTGTTACTGCTCCTCTTGAAGAGAATCTGTTCAGTGTTTTCAAAAGGTTCGGACATATTTGTCATAGGTTCACATAAAAACTGGAAGCCTTTTCCCCCCAATTTTTAGCTTTTATTAGTATATGTTTGCAGTATATAATGATTACGTTCCTTGTGGAGTTGGTACATGTGCATGACACATTATAATTCATTTTTCATTCCCTTCTCCCCTTCAGTCTCTTGGTCCCCTTCCCTTTTGCAAAAAGATCTATCTCTCTATTGAGGAGGGCCTTGTAAGTATTGGACACATTTTATTGTGGTGTTATATATGATGCATGTAGCTGTGTATTTATTACAGACATTGTAACTCATAGAATGGCATTATCTTTTGGGCTGGGGGGTGAATTTCTTAGTTAAGAAAAATCTATCTTTTATCATCTGTAAGACACTAATAGCATCTGAAAATCGCTGTTTTATGACACTTTTGGAATCCTGTATTGATTGGATATGTGTTCAGATTGTTTTCATAATTGAACTTGCCTCCTAACTCACCCACAAGGCACAGCTCATCACTTGCCAGTGAAATTTAGTGCTGTTGAAAGCTTTAGCAGATTAATGGTATCAACAGAGATGATTTCTCAGCTGAGCAAACAGAAGCAGTCTGCCTTTGCCTCTCACTGCCTTTTTCTTTTGGCTTAGTGGAAGGGATGGACAGAGGGAAGGGATTCCTTCTGGGACACACTTCTTGTGTCCTCATTCCCATCCTACTGTACCGTTTGCTGTCCCATGTAGTTTCTTAGGCTGCATATTTCAAGCTGGCTGTCTTTCTCTCTTTCTCTCTTTCTTTGCTGGGGAATCAAAGTCATGACCTCGCATTTGCCAGGCAAGCACTTTTGCCACTGAGCTAAACCCTCGGCCCTCAAGTTGTATTTCTGTAGCAGTGTTTTAGAAAACATTTGAAGTTTGGTGTTTGGGTATGTTGTGTTGGCTAGAGAGATGTGGAATTGATCCATGATTGTTTTTGCTATATTGTGGCTTTTTCATCAGTCTGCTATTACCTGCAGACTTCAGGCTTACCTGCTGATGCTTGCTAGGCAAAAAGCCTGGGCAGTTTTATTTGTTATGGAACCTCTTCTAGGGGAGGTAGGAGATTGGAGCCACACTACTTCTTCATTTAACTGGGGCCAGAAGAAGCAGTCTGTTTTGGGCCTCACAGTGTGTCTACTGGAGCTGGCAACCCACTGAGCCCAGGTCCTCTAAAAGCTTGCGGAAAACAGCTTTATTTGGGTTTATGGTAACAGGAAGTGGCACTCATAACTGTATATGTTCTTGTGCATGGGAGCCGAAAGAGTGCGTGTAAATGAATGGAGCCATGGAAGTAATGACAATAGCTGGCCTTCTTCCTGAGGCACATCTGGAAGAGAAGGTGGTTGAGACAGCTCCCCTCCCTTTTCTCCTTGCTTGCCATTCATTCTTAGCCTTTTGATCTGGGATAGAAGAGAGCAGGGAAGAATGAGATCTTGATGTTTGCAGAGGAGTCAAGGACCATGATTAACTGATACCAGCTCCCTTGTAGTTTCCCTTTGATCTTATGCAGTATCTTATAAAACTGGTGATCTGATACAACTCTGATTGCCTATTTCATGATTCCTACAAGTATTTAAAGCCATATGTTTTTTGATGTTGGTTCAATATGTTCTTGGAACTAAAATTTGTGAGATACCTATAACTAAAGGTAACAGGATTTCTAAAGTTAAAAGTAAACATAGGGATGATAGTACTAGACAAAATCTAAATCAAAAGACCCCCCAACCCATCAAAATACCCCAAATACTTTTTTTATTCCTTTGCAACTGTATTTTAATGGCAAAATCCAGTTCATTTAGCAGTCACCATTTTCTCAGCATGTTTGTTTTTTCCTTTTTACAAATGTGTCTTATGTTCATAATCAGACCCCAAATATTTGAATGTCAGCACAAGCCATGCAGTCATACTGACACCCTCTGGCACCAGAAAAACTGTAATAGCTTTTTTTTTTTTTTTGAGAAATCTGGTAGGAAGAAAAGACAACAGTGCCAGCCATTCACTCCAATCTGCCACTGGTATCTGCATGTGAGAGCAGGTGGGCTCCTGATGACTTGTGGGCTTTGACATGTTGTAAATACTCACTGCAAAGATCTTGTTTTGCCTGCGTTTCCAGGTCTTCTTGGTTAGTTTCTGCTGCTGTTGGCCTCCAGCACATCTGCATGATTAATTTGAGATGGCCATGCCAGGAAGATTATACCCAAGCAGTGCCTCTGAGAAACATAATGTGCCCTTTTTCATCAGTAAACCTATTTGACAAGTGGTTCTATCCTGATGAAAATGTCACGAAGTCCCTTTGCTCCTGAGAGTCTAGCGAGTTGATGAATGAATGCCATCTAGATCTGATTTGTATTGTTTTTCCTCCTAACAGAGCCCTTGAGCTGTGGTTGCTGAGTTTTTCTCCTTCCAAGGAGGTTGACATTCTTACAGTTTCACTAGGCTATCCGTTTCTGGCATAAGAACAGAATGGCAAAATGTTACCTAACTTTTCTGCTAACAGATCTTAGATGTGAGAGTAAAGGAGAGATCCTGGGCTTGAAAATGACTCTCTAGGTAGTTTGTATCCTCTTGAATGGAATGATTTGGAAAGTTCTGTTGTTTGTGGTTATCTGACCTGAAAGGGCAGGGAAAAAAATCACAATTCACTTTCCATCGTTTAAAGCATAATACCCTTGTTTGTAGATGTATGTGCTGTTTCCTGCTTGTAAGCACAATGCCTGGTACATAATATGTGTTCAGTGGAGACTTGAATGAGTGAATGCGTCAAAAACTTGGAGAGGTTGCTATGCATTTTTTTTTTTTTTTGGTCTTTTTGAGATAGGGTTTCATTATACAGTTGTCTGGCCTTGAACTCACAGCAATCCTCCTGCATCAGCCTCCTGAGTGCTGGGATTATAAGCATGTACCACCTCACCTGGCTGAGCAGTTGTTATGAAATTGGCTTGTTAGAGTGCTATGGGTGTTATCAAAACAAAGCAAAAAAGTGCAACACCTCAAAAAATTATGTGAACAAATTAAAAAGAGGGGGTAGGTTTCTTTGTATTTAATAATGATAGACATTCCTTTCCACAAGCCAGATAGTTTATCCTGGATTTTATAGGAAACAAAAAAGTACTTAGGTTTCTGCTCTTCATTGATTGATCTTAAAGGTTGCTGCTTTTCTTCTGATTGAAAAACCTCCTCCCCTTCTGCCTTTCACACTGCAGTGGGCTTCGGATCTGATTTACTGCACTGGTATATTTCTTCTCAGCATCAAGATTAGATTCCTGGGACTCTACCCGTTTGACAACTGTCTGAAATAACTTGCCTAAAAGACAGTAAATGCCATAATTTTCTAATTAATTGTGGAGCAGTGCCAAAGAGAGTCACTTTAAAAACACATGATTACAGATAGAAATCAAGGAAGCAAAAAAAAGTTGTGAACATTTATCTCCTTTCTGTGGGGCTTAACACTCCCCTTTAAGGACGCTTTGGCTGTTTTCCTCGCAGCTCTTTGGGCCCTTTTGGCTTGCCTCTTGTGTTTTTACCTGACAGAGAGCTCATACTAGGAAGGGTTGATTTTAGAAATGCTTGGGTGCCTACTGTGTGCGACGCACTTGTTTGACAGCGGCGATGATAGCACAGTGAACAAAACAGACCAAATCTCCCTGCTCTCCTGCATGTCCTGTTGGAATCCTTGCCAATTTTGTCCTGATAAGGTCGGGGAATAGGGAATCAGGTAGAAATGATTAGTTAAAATTAAACCCTTTGGCTATGGTAAGTTTACGTGACTACATGCTAAAAAGTAAAGCATAACAGAGTAATACAGTATAAAATTACAACCGGTCCCCATTCTGCCCTCAACCTCACTCCCCAAAGCTAACTATTCTATGTCTATGTATGTTTGTGTATGTTTATCTGTGTGATTTCCCCAATCTTTCTACATTAATATACACATAAAAGCTTTTTTTCCTCTTTTCTTTCTAAGAAAATGGTATATTATATATTCCATTCTACTTTTCTATTTTTTCCATCCTGAAATTGATGTCTTAGTATGACAGAACAAATACTGGTACACGATTCTTGGTATCATGTACCTGGTATATTAAAGTATGGGAGGGAGAATGGTAAAAATGATTTAACCCTCACTCTGATTGTGAGATGTTAGGTTATTTCCCTTCTTCCCTCTTAATAACGCCATAGTGCCTGTCTTTCCATCCCAGTTCAGCTTGGTTTCTGGTACTGCTCTTACTTCTGGGTAGCTTTCCCCATGAATACATGTGTCCCTACTTCATTCTCTCCAGGAATAGCTGGAACCTATGTTTATTAAGTTGTGATAGGCTAGGGCTGGCTGATTTAATCCTAAGATACATTTACTTATTCAGCAGATATTTATTTGGCAAAGTTTATATGCCAGGAACGATACTGGACACTTGGTACCTGTGACCCAGCAGCGTGGATGAAGCCCTGGCAGAGTTTACGTTCTATTCGGGGAGGATGCACAGTGTACAGTAGGGCAATAAGTAAATTATTTATATATGAGAACATGCTCAGTGATACAGGGAGGGCGAGTGGAGGTACACAGGGTGGTTGGATGTATTTTGAAGGCATGCTTTGAAGGATTGGCTGATGGGTTAGCTAAAGAGTGACAGAGAGAACAGACAGGAATGAATGATGCCTGGGTTGGGTTTGGTTTGGTTTTTAACCCGAACAGCAGAAAAGATGGTAGTTGAACTTAAACTGGATGGGGTCGTCTTCTAGCTGAGGGTCAGCAGTTTCAGTTTGGAACAAGGGTGCTTGAGATAGATGTGTGTTAGAAACAGGTGCACCGTCAGCAGGCAGTGCTCCGAGCGCAGAAACTTGCATACGGTGATTTAGACCCTAACTCTGTAGTCTGTGAGTGTTAGGATCAGCATGGAAAGGCACAGCCTTACACACACAGCTTTGTGCCATTTGTGGTGCTGTCTGCAGATGAAATTCATGCAGGAGCACCACCGAGTTAAAGATACAGTGTACATTCTAGAGTGGTAATTCCACCAAATCAGTTTCCCAGAGGAAGGCACTGAATAATGTCTGTTTCCATCAGTGTCAGCAGGAGTATTTCCTTTACTTATCTTTGCCAGAACTGAACATGATCAGTCTTTTAAACTTTTCCAAGCTTTAATAGGTGAAAACCCATGTACTTTTCATGATCTTTAGTCTGAATTCATGTCGTCTAGCTTCAGAGGCTGTGTTCTGGTCCTGGAAGCTGTTAGAATTCACTGTGCTCTTTGAAGGTTTGCCCACTATGGGCACAGTGGTGACACGGGTCACATTTAGTAGAATAAACTAATTGCTTGAAGACCTTGCTCTCTACAAGAAAGTGTAACATATTCAGCATTGTTCAAGCAGCTAATTAAAGACTAATGGGGAGACAGCTAAATAGCAGTTTTAAAGTACATCTCCTTTAAACTGGGAAAATTTGAATTATATCACCCTCAAAAAGGAACAGTTCATTCCTACATCTGGACAAGTTTTAATAGCAAGTGTTGAATTAAAACACTCGGCACAACCATGTTATAGCAATGAGCAAATTCACATTTCTTTAAAGTTGTACAAGGTCAAGTGATCACCAAGTTGAAATTTTAATGATTCTTTTATCCTAATTAATGAAACAAACAGATATTATGACCTAGCCATGAGCTACGTATTATCCTAGGTCCAGGGACCTAGGATAATCACACACAGCCTTTACCTTCACAGAGGGTCCAGTAACACAGATGATGGTGGGAGACATGCCTCTGGGCACTTGTGGTCCACTGTCACGTGGACCATAAAAGACATATGTTACGGTATTTGGAGGACCAAGAGACCAGCCTGAGTTTGTCTCAAATTCAGGTCTCGGAAGGTTTTTGTAGTAGACAAGATACTGGTGATGGGTTTTAAAGAACAGCAGGTGTTTGCCAGATGGACACCTGGACACCTGCCAGAAGAGGAGTCAAGGATGTGCCTAGCAAAGCATAAGAAGCTGGAGGTTCTGGAATGCATTAGGTCACCATGGCTTATGTATGTGCAGTCCTAAGAGCTGTAGAGGGAAAGGCAGAGAGAAGGACATAGACACTTACATGTCTTGCTAGGACATACGCCCCAGAACTTACTCTGAGGGCAGTGGGAGACTTGCAGGTGTTTGGACAAGAGAGTGATGAACTCATGCTCCTATTTTTTGAAAACCTTTCTGGCAACCACTTCATTCTCATGTCATCTGTAACACATTGGCTGGTTTTGCAAACAAAATTTTATTGTAAAATAGTCATTTGTTAATGTGTTTTTTAAAATAAATACTTTTGTGCTTTGTCCCAAGAGTTTGGTATTTGTAAGACACCGTATGACCTCTATAGCTTCCACTATTTACTTTCTGGCCGTTTACAGAGAGAGCTTGTAAACCATTGATTTAAGGGATGAAGTCAATGCGAAATCAGCGAGAATGTCATGACCGAAATGAAAGCTCGAGTTACCGGTAGAGGAGGTAGAAAGGAACACCCCAAGGACTATGCAGGAGATTGAGCTTGAGAATTTAGTGAGTAACAGAATGCAAACTCAGGAGGAAAAAGTGGAGCCCAGGAGGACATGCAAGTTCTAGCAAGAGTGACCAGGAGAAATGGAAGGTAGGGAGGACATGTAAGTGAGCGGGGCTGCAGTGTGGGATTGAGGAGCCTGCTACTGGCCTCACTGGCTGTGGAAATGGCAAATTTAAACCTGGCCTTTTTTTCATAGTACTTGGTTAATCTATAAAAATCCTAAACCACCTTATTCCCCTGCCCCATCATGACAGCCTATTTGGGAAATGAGATTCGATGTCTGTCATTTTTAATTTTTGACCATTCATCGATGGACTTCACACACTTTAGGAAGCCATTTCTGCATGAGATAGTTGGTGCAGTCTGGCTTACGCTTGCTCAACACTCTCACATGGTGACTTGGAAACCTTTTACTGTCTTTCCAAGTAGTCTTTCTTGTTTCCCTACCTGTATTGCCAGTTTAAAGATAAGTTCAGTGTCTCACATTTTTGTGTATCTGCCAGGGTCCACCTAGAAACAACAACTTGGTATAGCAAAGAGTACTCCTACTTATGGAATCTGATGGTTAAGTGATAAGACAGTACAAACATAACCGGCTGCTACTACCATTTATTGATTTTCATCATCAAAAATTTATTGAGCATATGTTATTTGCCAGACACCCTACTGAATATCAAGGGTACAATAATTAATAGTTCTTGCCTTCAAGGAGCTTTTATTTTAGTGGTGTAGGAAAGACAATACATTTCCCCACCCATTCCCAGTTCCTAGAGCTTCACAGCATCATATCACAGGGAATTCTGAGATTTTATTTTTACCCAACCCTCTCATTTTCCATTTTTTTCAACTGCATTAAGATAGGGCTCAAACTACCTGTCTCACAAGTAGAGTGGTAAGACCTTGATTCATGTTGTCCAAGTTGAACAACATGACCAGATGCATAGTGATTCATTATTTTAACTGCATTGTACATATGGGAATATTTTGTCATTTTTGCTCAGGTCAGTTTCGATGCCCAAGATTCATTTTTTTCTTTTTGCTACTTATGCATCCCTAGCAGATTTATATTTTATTGCAAATGCTGTCTCTGCCTTCCTGAGGTCAACATTTGGGAGGAATGCTTCACTCTGAGCCCATGTTCTCGTCTCATATAATATGTGTTCTTGAAATCTGACGTGGGAAATGAAGGAACACAGACTTTTTGGCAGCTCCTCATTTTCGTCGTCACAAGGGTTGAAAGCCACAATTTTCATTTCATGCTTTGAATTGCTTATAATATGGGTTTTCAGTGAATCTTTGATAAGCAGATGAGCTGGAGCTCTGGGGCCATCCAGGAAACAAGCTTCTGAGAAGGCTGGATTCTAGAGCCCCAGGGAGAGAACCACGTCTGAGCGGGAGAGTTGGAGCAGATAGACTGCCTCCTCAACGCTGGCGAGGTGAGCTGCTCCTGGCTGGGCAGACACTTCGTAGAATTACTTGCTGGTTGAGTGTTTCTGCTTTGTTTCCTTGTGATGTGGGGCATACGTAATGCAAAGAAGAGGGCATGCTTAAGATTCCAAAGTTGGTTTTTAAAAAGCAGCAAAGACTTGAGTGCAGTAGTAACTCTTTGGGGGATGTCAGAAGATACCCAAAGAATTTTAACCCTGACTTGGGTAGCAGAGTATTTCCCCAGCAGTAGGTTAGGGTGAAGCTCGCAGAGCAGTTGGCCAGGTATTCCAAAGGTAAAGCAGCAGCGAGCCCCAAGGAAAGTCTGGCTTTCCCTTGGTAAAGGTGCCCATTGTCTGCTAGCAGCATATGTGGCTCATCATGGACTGAGGAGAAACCTGCCTCTCCTACTCCAGAAGCCTCCTGGCCTCGTGTTTGCATTTTCCAGAATATAGAGTGAAGGTGTTGGAGTGAACTGTTCTGCTTGCCAACCAGTGAGAAGGTGTTTTTTAAAAAAACTCTTGTTACTTGCTAGTTTGAAAATACATATATTCTAACATTTTGTCATTAAGAAACTTATTTTAGTTTTGGATGGCTTTAATCTGGGCAAATTTTAGATACTCCAGTATATCTGTGAGAGGTGTTTAATTTACAGTATTACAAGCCCAACTTTGAGGAAGCAGATGTTATTTACTTTTTAAGCTTATAGTAAAATCGACTCTTTTTTTGTGTGCAGCCCCATAACTACCACTTCATTCAAGAAACAGAACAGTGCAGTCACCCTAAAACACACACCCTCTTGCCTTACCCCAGATGACCACATCTATTTTCTCTTTGAACTCATTTTGTGCTAAATAAAGTCATGTAGTACAAAAAAATTTTTTTTTGGTACCAGAAATCAAACTCAGGACTGCACACATGCCTGGCAGGTGCTGCGCCATTCAGCTAAATCCCCTGCCCCTATTCCAAAACTTTTGAACTTAGCTGACTTCCATTAATAAAGCGAAGGTAAGCTTCACCCACGTTGTTTGCACTAGTTCCTTTGCATTGCCATGTATTTCTCTATTGCATTTATCCACCATGCGTTTATCCATTCTCTAGTTAAAGGGCTATTGCATTGCTTTTACTTGTGGAGGTTATAAATAAAATCACTACCAGAGTCTCAAAGGAAAGCAAGAAAACAGGCTTCAAGCCCCTGGGAGAGAACCACATGAGTTTTGGAGAGGATTTTTGCCAATATAAGTTTCCATTTTGCTTGTGTAAATACCTACAAGTGAGATTTGGTGGTTCCCGGGAGTAAGGACCTGGTTATTGTTATCAGGAGCTCTCACTCTGCTCCAAAGTGTTGGTGCCACTTTACATTTTTACCAGCGGTAGACAGTGTCATTGGTCCATGTCATGTACTCCTTATTGTCCCCAACACTTGGTGCAGGTTGAGCATCCCTCATCCGAAAACCCAAAATGATTGAAACCTCAACTTGTTAAAACAGTTTTTACCCTAGACATTTCAGAATGTCACATAAGTCTTGGTGGGCACGTCTCTGAATCTAGGTGTGCTTGCCTATTTGTACCTTTTTATGCATTTTCCATTTTTTTTTTAGTGCCATACTTATGAATATCTTTTTATCTTGTAATTCAGATTTATTTTTAGGGAAGCTGAGACATAAAGATTTCAAAATTGAATGTGTTCACTTCTTGTCTCTGTTATTTTCTGCTTTTCAGAGGCAAACACAGTCATGATCCTTGCATTTGCAGGTTTCTCATCTGCTTGACTGTTCTATCTGTATGTGGCTTCAGACTCAGTTGGGGTCTCCCCAGGTCTGTGCTAGCACCACGTATTACTCAGAACTGCTGATGTTGCTACCATTTGTTTCTTCATTGTCTGGAGGCTGGCAGGTACAGTGTGGCTGGTCTTTCTCCATGGAACAGGCCAGTGGACACAACATTGGGGTTCCTATACCTGACCTCATTGTTAAGAAATCGCTGACTTTAGCAGGGTCCTGTCAGAGCCTTGGGAATGCCAGCCCGGCCTCCTAAAAGCCATGGTTTCCCCTGGCCTGTGCTGAGTCAGCTGTTAAGTTAGAATTAGGCCAGAGCAGTTCGTTCTGTAAGCTGCGCAATATTTGAAACCAACCTTCCTTCAGAAAGAAGAAAATTAACTTCAAGTCAGTTGGCCTTCTTTTGCAAAAGTAACTTTTTGAGGCTATGGACAATAAAAGTAGGGATAGAGATCATCCAAGTCTGTATGATGCATTAGTTATTTTATATGCTATCTAGCTATGCAATTTACACTATTGTTCCTGAGGCAGGTTTTCCAAATTGAACTGCCTTTTATATTCTGGTAATCTATTTCACCTTTCAGAAGGAAGCTAGTAGAAGTAACCATCTCACCTTCAAGGAAAAAAATGTCAGAATTTTTCTTGGTACATAGCTTCAAAGCAACTCTTACTAGGTAAATTACCACCAAACCTGAATGCATCTTTAGTTCTCTTCATTAGAAACTTGGTGAGAACATTCCCTTGAATGTCCTTCAAGAGGCCTGTTCATAAGCCTCATCTTGGCTGTGCTTATTAGAACGCTAAGAGTTGGTCAGATGGGTGTACTTACGATGAAAAGGTAAATGCACTGGAGCTCCTCATGCTCCCTGTCTGCCTTGTGCTGGGTTTCAATTTATCTTTCCTTGCTTTTGTTGTTGCTATTGGCATAGCTGTTCCAAAACCTTACATCATCACATATTTGCATGTCATCAGTAAAAAAAATACCAGTGTTAGAAACTTGAGGATTTTATTGAAGTTCAATGAAATAGATTCTATTTAGAGGTCTGAGAAATACGTGCATTACTTTCAAATAAGAGAGCCAGGCTAGCGCTATCATGCTTTGAAGCTTTTTCCCACTGTAACATTGCCAGTTGTAATTTTCTTGCAAGAAGCATATCTAGAAGCAGAGAATAATGAAAGCAATTCTGTTATTAGTTAGACATTTAACATCTGTTCTAAGATCTTGAAATAGTAGGATTCTGAGAGCAACAGCAGCACCTGGAAGAGAAAGTACTTAACACCTGGTCTCCTACCATCCAGGTCAGGACCTCCCGAGCCGCATGGAACTGGTGGAATGCGTCAGGTACAATGGGTCTGAATTGAGATATGCTGTCAGAATAAGAGACCACAGATTGTAAAGAATTAGGATAAAATAAAATACCTCGATTTTATATTGATTTGATGTTGAAGTTACAGTGGTTTGGATGTATAATGCATTAGAATCAATGTTATTAAAGCTTGACTTCTTTTTAATGAACTACACATAGGCCACACTGTGTCTTCATCATACTGTGCTAGGGCTGGTGTGATCGGGGTACTTTAATTCCCAAAGGCCTTGAGAGAGGGAGTCACATCTCTTGCCAATGCCCCTTTGCTGACAAGCAGATCCATTTTTGGAAACCTTCATCCAGAGAAGCAAAGCCTTAGGGTAATTCAAGGGGCACCAGGCCAGTGTGGCGTAAGGTATGTTCTCTGGCTATCTGGGCTCACGGTGGCCTTGAGAAGTTTACATGGGACAAAGAGATAATAATGTCAGAATGCAAAGGACAATCCTAGCAATTTTTCTGGAGAGGCCTTTTCCCTACAGGAATCTTGCCTGACCTTGATTTTGTGCTTGGAATCCTCAAGCATATTGGTCTCTGGAAGCCTCTTTGATATGATGGACCTAATAGGAATTCCAGAGTGCTCTCACCTCCAGTTAAGCGCATGTCTAAAATCATCCCTTTCACTAATACTTCTGAGAATGTTGGGACAGGCTTGTGCCTTGCTGCCAACTAGGAGACTAGATAGAGTTTGGCCAGGGTGAAGCCTCCTGTATGCTTGGTGCCCCTCCTTTGTTCTGGGTAGAATCAGAAACTGCACAAATGGGAGATCTGACTTTTTTCCACAGCACTTCTATTCAGTTATTACATAGGTACTGAGACAGGCACTGTTCTAGGCCATAGGAGGCACTAGCAAGGAAGCAAACTAAACTCTGCACATAGGAGCTGACATTCTAGGGGGGCCTGTGGTACAGTTTGAGACACTTGGAATGAATGACTGAGCTGCAGAACTTGAGAGTTACATAGGCCAACCCATTTATGTCACAAAATAGCTGTCATTGTATACTTTGGCTTTACCACAGAGGCCAGTGGAACGCCTCCTGTAGAGTATGTGCCCTGTGCACACTCACCTGTTCAGCAGGCCTTACTGAACGTCTTGCCCTGGTGGGGATACATTCAGGAGTGGAAGAGAGACTGCAGTGCTCAGAGACGTAGATTGCAGCAGGGTGAGGGAGGGAGCAACATTAGACAATAAGCACAAAACATGAGGAAGTTGGACTGTATGTGTTGAAAAAGGTGGGGGCACTGGGGAGTCTGATGGGAGATGAGTGGGAGCTTTAAATTGATATGGTAATATTTATGAAAGGGTTAGGTGAAGGTATTGACCTTGCAAATAGCGGGGTAGAAGGAGGAGGATGTCAGGCAAAGGGAGCAGCCAGTACAAAGTCACTGAGGCTGGAAGAACACCTGACTTGCTTGAGAAACAAAAGGGTGGCTAGTTTGGCTGGGCCTAGAGGAGCAAAGGAAAGAGAAAGTGTTAGGAGACAGAGAAGTAACAGGGAACCTGGTCACATGGGAACTTCAGGCTTTACAGTGAAAGTTTTTGAGCAGAGAACTTCTGTGGTCTCACTTACCTTTTATTTATTTATTTTTTTAACTAACACAAAGTAAAATTCCATCGTGTTGACTGACCATTCTGTAAGGTTTAACAATCCACATCGTCCTCTAACCGTCATTACAGGCAATGTATTCATTTCATCCCTCTGAAATTCCCATATGCTCCCCGCCTTGGATGTGGATTTCTTCAGCTCTGGCGCCCTGTGGATACTGTGCGGGGAGAAAGAAGCTCAGCTTGGAAGGACCAGTGAGGAGGCCACATGGATGTCAGGGGCAGAGATGGCAGTTGTCCGGGGTGTACACGAAGGAGGGAGAAGGGTCTGGGTCTGCTCTCAAGGGGAGGTTCGATGGAGGTGTTGGAGAAATCATGACTTTGCCCTGAGCCCTGAGGAAGGCTGGAAACCTCACTTACTGAGATGGGACAAGCTGCGAGTAGAACCAGTTTGAATAACAAGAGTTTTCAATTCTGGACAGTTGGAGTCTAAATATCTCTTAAATATCCAGGACAGGTGTCAGCGACAGTGTGCTTGGAAAACCACATATAACTTGGGAGAGAAACTGTTGGAAACAAGCTTGGCAGTGTGTATAGGGGCCACTAGTGAGTCTGGGATTCCGGGGCAGTCTGATCGTACAGTTACATTGTCTTGGTGTTTCCTTCATTTATGCATTAAAAAAGTGACGGTGTTAGAAGTCAGGAAGAACTGGTTCAGAAAGACACTGTACTGCATTCCACCAGGAAGTTTAACCTGGGAGCCAGGAAGTACTTCCTGTGTTCCACACTGGATCATTGTGGATCTGTCCATCTTTCTGCACTTCTGAGCCTTTCACTTACCAATGCACTTAGATAGAAGAGTGACCTGACAGTTGTAACCTCTGTGTTAGAAAGTCATGGCAGAGTTTTGCTTTGAGTATTTTTCTCTGTTTTTAGAACTTCGATGGACAGGTATATTTTTCTAATTTATTAAAAGAGTATTTTTTAAATTCTAAATTGATTCTTGGACTGGAGATAAAGCAGTTCCTATCTGAGACAGAAAAAAGCTTTGCCCTCAGAGAACTAATAGCCTTTGATAAAAAGATAACGTGAGATCGTTATAGTTTTAAAATTACCACAGACCATACCTTAAGTAATAAAGAAAGAAAGCAGGGACCTTGTCAAGTGTCATTGGCCAGTTTTGTTTCCCAGTACTGGGGACCGAACCAGGAGCCTGGCACATACCAGGCAAGGACTCTACCACTGAACTACTTCCCCAGCCCTTTTCTTATTTTGTGTAAGGGTCTCATTAAGTTGCTCAAACTGTTGTTCTCTTACTTTCAATCCCCCTGCCTCAGCCTCCTGAGTTGAATGAGTTCTTCTGACTCACTCTCCACCCGTGTTTCTCCTCATTAGAGTCTTGGGGGCTCTAGGGGTATGCGTGGTGACTCTGAGACCCCAGGCTGTTGTTGTAGAAGCGAGTTCTGTGGTGGGGCGACATGCTCACCATGAAGAGTGTGTCTCTGACATGGTGGACTCTGTGTAGGGCTGGCACATGCACCTCACAGGCCAATCACAGAGCAATAGGACATGTCGTGGAATCTTGGCAGAAACACAGGTGGAGGGTCCCATTGTTGTCATTAGGATTGAAGTGAGTCATCTGTCTTCCTAAGGTGCTGTCTCCTCATCTGAAGCAGACTCAGGCTGAAGTGTTAGAATCTGAGACCCTGTGACTTCAAGATTTATGAGGGGTGGGGCTGGGCAACATGAATTCTGTGTGAAATTACACTATGGGATTCTCACGTACACATAGATATCTAAGAGGTCACCATTGTCCAATCCCCTTTCTGCCATGGAGGCTCAGTGATGCAAAAAGGTGGGGTTGTTTAGGAGAGCTTGTAAAAGATACCTGTGACGTCGACCAGGGACACAGGCCTGTGACTGTCTTTCCATGAGGATTAAATATGTTCAGCACAATTGGCCTCTAGTTCTTAGTGCCTGGCTGGATACTGCAACTGAGAATAAGGAAGACTGTTAGAGGATGTTTATACCTCAAGATTTGGAACTTGCAAACACCATTTTCTTAGTGTCCTCTCTATGTAGCCTATATCTCGTAGATGATTTTTGCTTTCCTCTTTTTTTCTCTCCTTGTATGAAAATGTTGGTATGGTGACTTCCTTCTAATTTTATCAAATACATTATGTCCAGAAGCAAAACAGAACCATGTTTCAGTGTGTGATTCCTGGCAGAAATGGTGCTATTTCATTTCAGGATAAAACTGTGAATTCGTGGGAAGCAACATGGTGTGGGTACTTAGGGAAAGCAAGTGGAATACATTGCCTGGCTACCAGTTATGCCTTTGTCTTGGGATCCTAGGAAATCACTGAGGCAGCTAAGGACAGAGTCAGAACAGCCCCAGCCCCACAGGCAGGTACAGCAGGTGGAGTGTCAGGTGGTGTCTTTCTGGTGGAGTCGCAGCATTCATTCTTTCATTCTTTCATTCATTCATGCATTCAGATTACACAAGTCAGCAGGAGAGAGACACAGCACAAACAAGGAGCCTAGACCAGGGGAGCACTGTGCTCCTGTTCCCTTGCTGTGGGACTGTGCTGAGTGAGGGCAGGAGGGGACATGGCCCTGCTACTCTGCTCCCAGGAGCTGTCCCCCATGGAGTATGTGACTCCAGAATGTGAAGGCGCATGTTTTACATACGAAACAGCTCCCAACTCTCTGCCACTCTTCCTCTTGGGCTCCCTGAAGAAATGGAGCACTGTGCAAAGTGCTGAGACAGAGCACCTGGGTTGAGCTCACCGAGAGCAGGGCATTTTGCGGACAGTTTAAATAGATCTTCAGAGAGGTTAGGGTGGCATGAGGAAGGTGTTTACCTTGGGCATGTGATTTAAGAGAATACTAAAAAATACACTTATCAAGATAAATAATATGACAGTGTAATTTTAAAAAACAGTATTATTTTAAGTAATACAGGTCAGTGTTACTGACTTTACCTTTTCTCTTTGACAGTTATATGTTGCTATTGGTATTGTTACTGACTGATGTTGATGTAAACTGATGCTTAGCTTTTCATAGATTGCTTTGTGTTGATTTTTGTTTTTAAAAGTACTGCATGAAATACTACTGTTCTCTATTACTGAATTTTTTGGCATGCCTTAACATCTGTGCCCAGGATCGTTAATTTTTTTTTTTTTTACCATGGAGTATCTCTTCTCATGATATTTGTCTTGGCTGTTAATTTTAAAAATCTGTAGTTAATATATCTCTACAGGACATAAGAAACATCCAAACTTTAAGGAGTTCAGTTCTTATAAAATATTAATCATATGCATGGATGAACTTCTTTTTATATGTCATGATATGTGAAAGACTCTTATATATTTAATAGCTATATAAAGTTACTATTTTATGGCACTATTCTACATGCTGGAGCTATGCACATTCTGGAAATCCTTGTATTTATGGAACTTTCCTTCCATTGGTGATCATACATCAGTACTCCTCATGACAACTCTGCAAAGTACATACTTGTTATTATTCATATGAGAAAAGTATTGCTCAGAGAATAATCCTGGTAATTAAGTGTGGTTAAATTCTAGCACAAAAAAGTATTGGAAGAATTCAGAAAAAGTCAAATATACTATAACCTGAGCTTATTCAATAGGAGACTTCCTGGAAATGAGTCCTAATTTGGCTTTTAAAGGAAAATTTATTTAATTGCAAAGGCAGAAAGGTAGCATCCTCTCTATCAAACAAAATAAATATATAAATATGGAGATGGGTGAAATCCCTCAAAATTTGTCTATCAATCGGAGCGCTTAAGATACAGTTTTCTAATCACCCTTAGCAACTCACTTACCAAAAACATTGCAAGGAAAACCCTACCAAATGCCTTTCGAAATCCAGTTACCCTCTGTTACATTCTTTGACCTGTCATCTCTGTTAATAAAAAACCCAAAGGATCCCTTAGAGAATTGGTTCACTATGGCTTTTTCTGATGAAATCCATGGTATATGCTGGTCTTGATTACTGGCTTTATAAGAGTACATTTATGAATACAAAGGTTCGCTAGACATCTAAAACGTCTGCTAGATCTTAGGATTTTCTACCGAAAGTCACTGGATGTCATTATGAATAACACCACACTATTTTCCCTCATTGATAGGCCTCTCTTACGTGCAGTCAAAATTTTAAAAGCCATTTATAGGATACCTATTTCTTCCATATTTTCCAAACACAAAATTTGAGAAAAGTTATAAATTTGTTTCGCTGTGATAAAAAAAATTGTATGAAGTGATTGGTAAACAGTTAAGGGAGGGATATATCTCTTGGTTTCAACTGTTGCAATTTTTTTAAATGAAACTAAGCCCTCATGTGAGCAGGTACATTTGAACTTTTCATTTGCCATAACATGTTTTGTGTTTAAAATTTTAATGAAAAACAGTAAAGAAAAAACTAGTTTTTAGGTTTCTGGAAAAGGGGATGGATGATCTTTCTGGGTGTTTTGTTTTGTTTTGTTGAGGTAATAAAAGAAATGCATTTGATTTTTGAGGCTCTTAAAATATAAACCCATTTTTCTACAGTTAAAGCTAGCAAAATTGAATTTGTCATTCAGTAGTTTGGGTTTTGTTTGTTGTACTTTCTTGTAATCATATACACATCCAATAGCAGTTCTTTTGAACCATGTTCTTTGTAAGAGACCCCAAATGAGCAGGCAGATTGAAATGGTGGTCAGAAAGGGAATTGAATCTGTCGGTGTTCATTGCTCATTCTGTTCTCTCTTTTTAACTTGATCTGAATCCAGACACCCATCACCCAGCTTTAATGATAATTAATTGTTGGTCATTCTTATTTCCTCTGGGTCTCCATTTTGGTTTACTTATTACTGTATCAGTGAGTTATTTTGAGGTAAATCACAGATGTCATGTAATTTCCTTTTTAAATGTCACAGTGTTTTTAATCTGGTTTATAAGTCCAAAAGATAGAGAATATTCCTAATGTTTTATATTCTCTGCATTTTAGGATGACTCAGTTCTAACCCATGTATAATTTTTTCTTTCGATGATGCATATGTAATACGAGCTGATGCCCTGCATGCTAGGCAAGCGCTCTGCCATGGAGTTGCACCCTCGCCTTAAATGCTAATTCTCTGAGAAGCTGATAGAAATGATGCAAACTCACCCAGCTGCTAAGGGAGGGCGCTGCCTTCTTCCTTCTCCTAATGTGGCCGCCTCTTCCTTGCCTTGTCTCAACTGTCTCACTAAACATAGTGTAAGAATTGATGCTCACCAGTTTTTTAAACCATTTTTAATCTTAAGAGATCTATTAAAAAATCCTGGAAGAACATAAACCAAAATAATTAGTTTGGTTATTTCTGTGTTCTGGGTGAATTTATAATACAGATCTGTGTTGTGAGTTTCCAAAATGCACATATATTCCTTATTATAAACGGGACATTTTGAATCATTTTCATTGTGGTAAAATGTGCATAGCGAACTGTTTACCACCTTATCTTTATGTCTGTAGTTCTTAAATACAGTTATACTTTTGTACCACCATCACCAGCATCCAGCTTTTAGAACTTTTTCATCATCCTAAAGAGAAGCTATGTACTCACTGAACAGTAATTCCACATTTCGTTCCCTTTCTAGCCCTGTGACCACAATTCCCCTTTTTTCTTTATTAAATTTGGCCATCTATGTTCTGTGTATAAAGGAATTACAATATTTGTCCTTTTTGTGTGGAATATTTCACTTAACATGTTTTCAGGGTTTAATCATGTTTTAGCATGGTGCATTGTGTGGGTGAATAATACTCCATTTATGAATATACCACTTTTATTTATCCCATTTATCCATTGTTAAACATTTGGTATATGTCCAAAGGTTTTTTTTTTTTTCCTCTCTCTTTTTGTGTGAGGTCCTAAAGATTGAACTCAAGGTCTTGTGTCTACCTGCATAGAATTAAGCCACATCCTTAGTCCAACACAGTGTATTTTTTAAAAAGTAACTGAAGTGTATACTTTGGTTTATAGTTTAAAATAATTTTAAACTCTGGAAAACTTTGAAGATGATGAGCAAAGGTCAGTGGCCTCATTTCTACAAGTGCCAACTAAGATTCTGCAAGATTGTAGGCTTGCAAATGAATATAAAGTACTCATCTTTGTAGGCAGGACTTGGCACTCCAACTATAGCATTCTGACTTTGGCACACAAGTTTTGGTTTCTGATTTATATGTTAAAAGTCCTGAAGTTGGGTAGTCAATTTAAGTCCATGTGTTTTGTTTGTTTGTTTGTTTGTTTTTGCTACCTTAAATGGAGGGGCTCCCTGGCTATTTATGTCATGGTGTGATCCTGTCTCAGGTATCATGGATCATTCGGCATCCTTACCCCTACATCACCTCTCATAATGTGACAGCCCAAAGCATTAGACATTTCTTAAGTCCACACTTCCCCCAGACAAAGGGACAGGCCTCAGCCCTCTGTTAAATCTATAGGGAGTAAGACTTTTAAATCACCATTTCTCCAAGTGACTAGGTATAAAATAATATGGAAACTGACCAGGAATAACCTTTTTAAGTGACTTTGATTGTTACTGAGTTAGTGCAGTAAAAGAAACTAAATATTCCTGTTAAGACACAGCAATACTTTCCTTGGCATAGAGTGGGAGGTTCCAAGATAGCACCTCTAGGCCATTTGTCACTATCTTTGTGTTGCCAGTAGCCAGTGAGGCTCTAATCAAGAAAGTCTTTGACACAGGGGCTCTAAACAGAGCAAGGTCTAGAACCACAGCTCAGAGACTTAGGTCACTCAGCATCAGAAGAGTAGAGGGCTTTGCTCAGTTCCTGCAGTGAGAGTAAACACCATCTCCCTAGGAAAGCTCAGGGCTTTTCACTTTCAGTGAATCTCAGTGTCCTGTTCCCAGTGGTTCTCTTTTTCCATCCTTAGAGCTTTAAGATTCATGTATTCATAAACCAGAAAGTCCTGATGTACTGGTTCTGATCAGGTGTCCGTCTCTGGACACACCTTGCTCCTGCAGATACTGATAAGGTCCCCTGTTAGAACTGGGACATAATTTATCAACTCAAGCATCCTACACACCCTGCTGGGAACATCTGCTCCAAGCACCTGAAGTGTAATGTGCAGATTGAGAACAGGGATGGTGATGGCAGAGACTTGGAATCAACCAGGTGTACAAAGCAACATTGTTTCTGTTTCAGCTGTCCACTGCCAGGCTGCAGGGCAGACACAAGTTGCCAGATCTACATTTTTTTAAAGACAAGCTAGAAATCTGGCCTGTCTCTGACTTCTCCCAAGTTATAAATATTACAACTAATTTTTAAAATTGAACTAAAATTTACCATCTTAATTATAATACTTCAAGTGTTATATCATTAAATACATCATTAAACATCTTCATGCAGTTGTGCCACCAATTTTCTGAGCCTCTCTGCTCTTGCAAAATTGTGATTCTGTACCTGTTGGAGAGCAGCTCATTGTTCCCTGCCCTCTGGCCTCTGCGAGCTCCTGCTATGCTTTCTGTGATCATATGTACTGTGTCATACAGTAGTTCTCTTTATGTGACTGACTGACTGACTTCGATCAGCAGAATGTCCTCAAGGTTTATTCATGTTACAGTTTGTGTCAGGATGTCTTTCTTTTTAAAAGCTAAAAAATATATTCATTTTATCTACATATTTGTTGTATGTATTCACTATATACATGTATTTTATATATATATAATAAATATATATACATATATGAGATTTTATCTAGTCATCCATTGATGGTCACTTGGATTGCTTGACTGGTTTTTTAAAAATGATTTCAAAGACTCTATGGACTTAATAAAACTTTTCTCACTTGGCTAAATTTCACAGAGGATATCAGCTGTCATACATGGATTATAAAAGTACACATGGACAGTATTATAAACTCTTTGCCATAGTTCATAAAAACATTGGAAATGCAGAGGATAAAGTAACCCTGGAAATCACACAGAACTCCTACTTAAAGGCCTGCCTAGGTAAAAAATTGTATAGCATTATCAGAGATTTTTTTATGGCTGTGTCTAAAATCCTAATGCTCGCCTGGTGCCAGTTGAGCATTAGGAGACCAGCACATAGCACCTCACACAGGACTTTGCCTGGATCGGGCACTAGACAGGTATGTGATGAATTAATACATTTCAGACTTGTGCTGTATGGCCCTTGCTATCCAGTACACTGCAGTAGGAATGAAATACTTTGGCAAATCGGCCAGGCAGAACAGAACATGGTATCCTCAAGTCAAAGCTCCTGGCTTCTGTGAGTGCATTGGCATGCACAGTTGCATGGGGAGGGCATTATTATGCATCCTGGTTTGATTATGTTTCAGGATTTCCCTGACAGACCATAACAAGGAATCACCCAGAGTGCAGATATAACAAGGGCTTTCTGAGCTCCTGTACCCAGCCAACAGTAAAGATTATGTATGTGTGTCAAGCCAGTAATTACATTATTTTCACCGCTATAAAGCATGAGATGTAAATCGGGGAGCCAGAGGGAAATATCTTGCCCCACAACCAGCAAGTGAGGTGTCTGCTTGTTCCTAGCCATGTAAGAAGAATCAGAGGAGAGCTGGTCTTCAGGTGGTCTTTTGATCCTTTACCCATCCTTCATGCTAATTGCCTCTCTTATTGGTCCTTTCTTTGGTAAATAGGTGCCTTTGGGCCAGTTCTTTTAAACATTTCTGTGCTAGTGTTGACATGGATGCTGATAGTGGAATTTGTATCCTGACCCCACTTTGAAGGAAATTTGTAACTACTGAAGAGATTTGCTAGAGTTATGTTCAGCGTAAATTAAATGTGCATCTAACATGCCAGTGGGATGTGCTGCAGTAGTGTATAAAGATGGTCTGCTCCTCCTCCTCCTCCTCCTCCTCCTCTTCTCCCTTCTCTTCTTTCCTTAATTACTCAGATTTGATGAAATGATTCGGGGTACAATTCCATAAGTGCTTTTAGTAGTAAGGCTCCTTTCAAATTTTAAACTGTAGTAGTTTTTCTCCTATAGATGTATTTTCAGTCTTTACCCACCAACCTTGCTGCCCAATGCTGTCAGGGCATGGGGCAGTGTGGGCTGGTCCTGTCTATACTTCCCCACCCCCCACCCTCCCGTGGCCAGGGAGGGCAAGAAAGCAGCAGGGAGCAGTAATGCTGTTAAGTTCCCATCCTTAACACTATATGGAGGCTCCACCCCTGGGCAAGTACAAGCACTCACATTGCCAATCCCAGCACTAGACAACAAACCAATCACAAACACTAGATTCAGCTGTGTCCATGATTACATGAGGCTTGGGGGGACATCTGGACACAAACGATAATACCACTGCTGAGTCATTGTTGCTGTTTTCATGGAGACAGCCTCATCTTCTTTCCTGGGTGGGATGATAGAGGGAGACACGTAACATGGCCATCTGCTTTAGTCTAACTTGGTTTGTGTCTTTTTTAAAATTTGAAATACTGTGACATTTTTCTTTGCCTTGTTAAGATAACTGTCTCCATCCACCATGGGAGAGACATGCTTGCCTGCCAAATGCCCTGTTTGTGGGCTTGTAGGGTATTCTAGGGATTGTTCCTTAAAGAGAGAGGGGTAAAAGGCTGAACCCCACTGTCATGCTGGAGCAGGTGAGGATCTGTAAAGTCAGGTTACCCAAAATGCTGAGACTCAACAACCATGCATACAGATGACTGCCTCTCTGGTTTTTCTTAACTAATCCTACAGTCTGAGGAAATATTTGCTGGTCATAAATGTTTATACATATTTTCTATTTACAATTGTCATCATAGATTTAGCTGTATCTTATGGATTAACTGCAAGGAAGATGATATTCTATTGATTAAAAATATTGGCATTATTGGGCTGGGAATTTAGCTCAGCGGCATAAGTGCCTGCCTTGCAAGCACAGGGTCATGAGTTCAATCCCAGGTACTGATTAAAAAAAAAAAAAAAATTGGTGTTATTTTCTACTGGAGTTAGCCGGTACCTAATTTAGGCCACAGTGTCTGATAATGAGACGGAGTAAGAAAGATGTCTTAGATTCTTATCTTTTTTGTCTTGCTCCCTTGTTACCGAAGTGTGTTTCACCCTATAATGAATTGTCAAACACATATGTACACTTGTGTGGATACCTATCGATGCTCATGGGCTTTTGTTGGTACCCTTTCTGAGTGTCTGGGTTTAAGAAGGATAGAAGGAATCAGTCTCTATTATATTTCAGTAGTACAGCCAGCTCTGACTGAGTATCTGTTTCTTTACATTCTCAGGGGAACCTGTCCTCTGGATATGTAGCTTGTTGGCTCATCTGTATTTTTAAGTTGCCACCTCCTTTTGTCTGAAGCCTTTGGAGCAATATTTCATTTCTGCCATAAATAATTTCGTTGGCAATGAGGGGATCAGGAGATTTATTCTGTCACAGGCATTTAATGATGATAAAACATAAGTGATACCATTTAAGAGCACCTTTGACAAGTAGTCCCTCTGCTAAAGACCTTGGCTGCAGGTTAGAATACTGTTAGAACATCCAAATGTTAAACAAATAAATCTTTAGATTGCTATTGAACATGAGCAGAGTCTGTGCCTATTTTTAATTTCTCAGGGGACTCAGGAGTAACCATTGCATGGCCTGTTATTTTTATTTTTATATTTTTAGCCTTCATATTGTTAATATTGTAAATTGGATGACAATTCTTTGTCTAGTTATTTCAAGATTTCTGCAAGGAGTTATTTATAAGGAACGATTTTCTTTAAAAAAATAAACTCAGCCATTCTTACGCCTTCTAATTGTCTCTTTGTCTTGGCTAGATCTATTCTGCGAACAAGAAAATCAGAATCAGATTGTGGAAGGAGGCCAAATACAGGGGCCAAAGATGGCAGTAGGAATATCAAAATCAATGTGCCTTGTGAAGCACATTGTGATTGTAAAAGGAAAGACTCTTTCAAAATAGATTTTTTTCTGCCTTTTTTTGTTGAAGGCTTGTCCAAGGCAACATAGCTGGTCCAAACTGCAGGAGGCCACTTGCCAGACCTGCGCCTCTTCCCAGTGGCTTTTATTGACCCAGACAGGATACAGCTCTGAGAGGAGAAAGCAGTGGAGATGGGTAAATGCAGGAGCTGGGTGGTCCATTTGGCTTGCAGCCCTGCGTCTGGTTCCCCAGGAGCCCAGGCTCCAGTTGCATGAGAGTTTAGGTGTTCTTAGATATGCCTTTGCTAGAGGCTGTGTTTATTACTTCTCAAGTGCCAGACACTAGGACCAACCTTAGATCTTGTTTTTTTGTTTGTCTTTACCACCAAATTGAACTTGAGCCCTTGTGTAGGGTAAGCACGCACTCTACCACTGAGCTACACATCCAGGCCTTTCCATAAGACAGTAAGGACTGCGAAGGCTTCTCACCATAATCATAATAAATTGTGTTTGTTTGTTTGTTTGTTTGTTTGTTATTTGAACCACTATGCAGTTCAGGCTGGTCTTGAACTCACTATGTAACCCAAGCTGGCTTCAAACTCAATAGCAATCCTCCAGCCTCAGCCTCTTAAGTGCTGGGATTACGGGCATGTGCCAACATGCCCAGAAGATCATAATGCATATTAATGTCAAAGCTTGGCATAGGGGCTGATGCAGATAAGCACTGAGCAACTTTTTTCTAACAGTAGTAGGGTTAAATTGGAGCAACTTCTGTTAACAACCCAATGAGTCAGGACAATTGTCAACTCTATTCTACTAATGAAAACATTGAGTTAGGGAAAAAGGTCACCTACCTAGTAAGTGTCTGAGTTTGGACTCAAACCCAGTTTGGTCTTAATATGTAACTTACTTTTAAAGGCACCAGTGATGTTGGTGGTCAGTGCCATTTGTATGAGTACTTGCTATTTGCAGCTACTTGGTGGTGATTCTCCTTGAATCTTTGATGTTGGGCCTTTGGGACTTCTCTGAGACCACGCTGCTTCCCAAAGGTGGGGTCAAGTTTTTCATTCAGTTCTTGGTCCCCCACCCTCTGTGCTGCTATAGTAGTGATTTTAGTCCTGAAGGCAGAGGAACTAAAGGGCGAAGTACCTGTTTTTCAGATATGATATGAGGCTCTGAACTTAGAGCTGGAGCTCAGTCCTGATTTTGCCCATGCATTCTCTCTGCAACCTTCTCCCACCATAGGAATAGATGGATGGGATGGTTAGAGCGTCCTTTTACCTTCTCTCACAGCAAGCAGCTCATGTACTCTGATCTGTGGGGCCTTATTGTTTTTTTTTTTTTTTGTGGGCTTGGACCCAGGGCCTTACACATACCAAGCACATACTCTGCAGTTGAGGTGTATCTCAGACCCTGTTTATATTATTAATCTCTGTGACTTCTATTTTCTTATCTATTATATTGGAATGATAATATTGTTTTCTGGGGCAATTGTAAGAAATAGAGTGTTCATTAGATACATCAGAACCATGGCATCTATTTCCATTGTTGCCATGCATAAGCCTAACACTTGTGTGACAATTGAGATCTTACAGACCTTACATACCCATCACAAGCTCAAAAATTGTTAGAATTCTTGTGTATTTCACAAACCAGTTTTTCATTAAACCTCCACCAGGGGCTTTGAATCTAATATTGGTATATTTTGTTAATTATTTTTCTTTGGATATAAGATGGATTCGATCTTTAGAAATGTAGGTATTTCCTAGATTTCTTTCCCTGTCTTCTTCTCCCCCTGTTTTGTCTTGTTCTGAAGCAAATTTCTCGGTGGGCTTCAGAGACCCATTCTTGCCAACCCCAAGTGCTCCAGGGTTTGAACACAACCCAGTGAAGATTTTTCTACATGAGATGCGGTACAAGGAGAGATGAGGTTCTCAGCTACAGTATTTCCCCCAAAACCAGACCTAACTGCAAAAAAAAAGCCCTAGCATGATTTTTCAGGATATTCATAATACAAGCCCTACTCCAGAATTAAACCTCAATTAAGGCTGCCAGCCAGATGGAAGCATTTTGTGCATCCATTACAACATAATGAATTTATAGTTATTTATATTATTTATAAAATATAAATTATAATTAAATGTAAATGAATAATATTATTGACATTAGCATTTAAAATAAGTGATGGTATAAATTACAATTTAGATGTTTGTGAATACCCAGGTGGGTGCCTTTGGACAAGAGGTAAACATCTATGTAAACCGATGAACTCAACACTTTTTGCTAAATGACTAGTCCAGGTACAGACGCAGCATGTGAATAGCACATGCCTTGATAATGGATGTGGTTGTGTCTAATACGAATCTTCATAATGCAATATGTCATGGGTATAACAGATACATTTAATGCATTCGTGTGAAATAAACATTTTCTGAATTGTAGTGCCTGCAATTTTTCAATGCTTTCGTGTGGACCATCTTTTTTTGTTTTGTTTTGTTTTTTGGGGGGGACAAAGTCTTGTTCCATAGTCCACACTGGCTTTGAACTCAAAGGCACTCTTCCTGCCTCAGCCTCCCAAGTGCTGGGATTCCAGGCATGCGCCACCATACCAGACTGGACCACTATTCTTAACTGCCACCATTTTTGTTGCCTCTCTGGTTTCACAAGTCTTCAGTTAACACTTGACTTCATGGAAACTCCTCTGAAACCCAGCCTGCAAGCAAGTGTGACTGGGTGAAGAATTCATGGGATGAAATCACTGCCACCTATGTTGCGGATACATTGTGAGCGGGCTGCATGGACAGGGGTGCTTATTTAAGGAGAGCTCTGTTGCTGGACATGAGACACTGGAGCCAATGGTCCCACAGGAAATGGAGTCACAAGAAATTTGGACTGGAATTCAGGGTTTAGAGAGTTCTGACAGTGTTCCAGAAGAAGGTGACATGACTGTATTTGAATAAATGTATATTTTTATACATGAATAAATGTAGGGTTTTATATATAAATAAATATACATTGTTATACATTAAAAAAATGAGATATGCCCTGAAAATAAGTCTTACTGCATCTTTTGGAGCAAAAATAAATAGAAGACCTGGTGTATCCTGAGTTTGTCGGGTGTGGTTTTCTCAGAAGTAAAGTAGAAGCCACCCGTGGGTGTGCAGAGGGATGGCAGGCTGCAGGTGGCTGCTGGCAAGGCTGCAGGTGGAAGGCAAGGGCTGGTTTCCCCACAGCCACTTCTCTTGCATTTGTTTATAGGTTTGCTTATCTCTAACCCTGGGTTAATTCATTTAGACTTTGGTTCCTGCCTGGGGAATTAGGAAAGGAGAATTTGCCACTTCTTTAAGGCTTTTTGGTAACCTCCTAGAGTAAAGGAAGCTGGAGAGGATCTGGGGAGGAGCCAACTTGCCTGCCAACAGAACACATGGCTGCGCTGCTAGTATGCAGTCCTTGGATGAAGCATCCTGGACATGAGTGGCTTAAAATGCATACCCGTACAGTTTCTGCAAGGCTAGAAATCCGAGGAATCATCATCGGTGGCTCTGGGCCAGGGTCTGTTGTGAGTTAGCAGTAGACCTATCTACCTGGGCTGCTATGGTCTGAAGACTTGATGGGGACTGGGTAATGTATTCCAGATGTCTTGTGTGTAGGGTTTGTCAGTTCCTGCGCATTGTTCGCAGGAGGCCATGTGTATTTCTACAGAGCATTGCTAGAGTGACCTCAGGACATGGCAACCTGCTTAAATTGGAAACCATACTATCTTTTAGCATCTAACTTTAGGAAGTGACCCCACCACTTCTGCAGTGCCAAGTCAACCTCTTTCGTGTATGTCAGGACTACTTTGGAGCCCGAATCTTTAGAAGACTCACTGGGTGTATGTTTGTGATCCCAGCTACTTGGGAGGCTAAAGCAGGAGCATTGCAAGTTCAAGGCGAGCCTGGATAACTTACTAAGATGCTGTCTCAAAAATTTAGGGAAAAAAATAAAGTGAGGGTTGTGAATGTACCTCAACATTTGTCTTGCATGCGCAAAACCCTGGGTTCAATGCCTAGTAAAGTACTACAAAAAGAAAAAAGGACTTGGGGGTATCACTGTAAATTTGGTGTCCACCTGTCCCATGCTGTCCCATGGCGAGTTGCTTGCTTTCCAGTAGTCTGTTGTTTGTCCCAAGCGCTGCTTTCACCTGTGGCCTTGTTACTAGAGTAATATGGATTGATTAAATATTATGTAAACCAATGAAATATGAGGAAAAGTTACCATTTCCTTGAAAACTCATTTGAATCCACCAGAAAGACTTGATAAAGATTCCTTTAAAATTGATGTTAAATTAGGTGTAGGTGAGAACTGTAACATATTAAGAGGGTCATAAAAGATCTAAAGCACTTAAATTGATTTGCAAGTATCTTTACATTATCACTTCATTTCAAATAAACCCAAATTGGAAATAATAGTCTCTGAATTAAAACTATGTTATATCAAGGAAGAGCCTATAAAATCCCGAACAGGGAACCTACATTCAAAAAAATTTGTCAATGTACTGTAAAAGATGAATGAAGAATGAACATTGTGTGTCCTTAAAATAAAATGCCTCAAATAGCAATGAGAAATCTTCTATGGTTTCTTGCTTTGTGCAACTCTTGATTAACCCATGATGTGCTGATCTCAGAGGTATTGGGAAGAGGACTTCGTATGAATGAGAGGTTCCTCGGGTCTTTCTTACCTATACGTTTTTATGAAAGAAAGTTTACCATTTCTCTTAAGGGTCATGTGGCTTGAGATTTTAATGCTTTCCTATACTGTGCCATGTTTGACCAATTCTAAGATACATAGTTTTATACACTTTTAACATTTCAGAAATTAAAATGCATTTTGTAAATTAGTTGGCGGTATTTTTTTACCTTATCTCCATACATTGTAAATGTTGGCTTAGATTTGATGAAATGTAGCCACAAGCCACAACAAGTTTGTTAAAGAGTTGAATCAGATATTTCTGCTTTGCTGTCATTTAGCCAAGTTTGTCTCAATTTATTAGTAAAGTAATTATAAGGCTGTGGCTCAGTTTTAAAAATGAGGAACTTCTATGTTGTTTTCTTTAAATGAAAGTAGTAAATGTGACATCTGTGTGTTTGTGTTCAAGTATAAAATGAGAGAATATGCAACTTATTTCTGAAGTCTTTTTACACTAAACATCCTAAGACCCTGAATCTTTTTAAGGAAACCAGATTTAATTTAATTTAACTTAGTTTAATTTAATTTAGTTTAATTTATTCAGTATGGGAGTGGCCTCAGATGTCTTTTACAATGGAATAAAATAGAATGAAATATACCAACTCTCTCTAACAAATAGTATTCCCATTTAAGTTATGGTTAGATAGAAATAAATCCTGGTGTTCCATTGTACTGTGGTTTGACTATAGATAACAGTAATGTATTGTAGATTTTAAAAAGCTAAAATGATTTTAAACGTTTTCACTGCAAAGAAATGTGCCGTGTTTTAGGGGACAGATGTATTCACCCTGATTTCAACGTTACGTTCAGTGTGTATACATGTATCAAAATGTTTCATGGCGCCAATCAATATGTACTATAATTTTTACATTTCAATACAAAAAATAATTTTTTAAAAGAAAACAATGGATATATCCAGTCTCTTAAACAGTGAGTGCCTATTAATAAACAGCGAGCCAATGAGTGTAAATTCCCCAAATTTGTCTGTTTTCAGCGGTGTTTAGA
Source organism: Hydrochoerus hydrochaeris (assembly GCA_004027455.1). Lineage (NCBI taxonomy): Eukaryota > Metazoa > Chordata > Mammalia > Rodentia > Hydrochaeridae > Hydrochoerus > Hydrochoerus hydrochaeris. Next base: position 44,356 of record PVLA01000657.1, read on the forward strand.
CTGAGATTAAATGCATTCTCCTTTATTTGGGATTTTCTGTCTAGTGGAGTTTTTTTCCTTGGGAAGACACCCAATGTAGAACTTTTTAAATTCCGAGCTTACTGATCATCTCTTCAGCCACACACTGTGGCTGAAGTACAGCACAGCGTCTTGATGAAAACCTTAAGTATGTATTTGCTAAGGAACTGGAGAAAGCATCAGTTTTAACACTTAAATTCCTTAAGCAGCTTGATTTTATATTTTCTTTTCCTATCTGCTGTCCTGGTTTTGATTTACTAAGGGAAGGGTGTATAAGGATGAACACTTCCAAAACGTGGATTTTATTCATACAGATGCAAAAATTGATTTCCATGATCACTTCCTGAGAGGCTCAAATCAGCTAATTCAGTGGTTTCCACCAGAACTAATCTCTGAGGCAGAAGTCTTCCTCCCTGACTTCCTCCATGCAGGGAGACCTTGCAGCGTTGGCCCCTTGTGGGTGCCATAGCAGGAAACCCCCCTCCACTGGCCAACCTCAGCATGTGCTTTTGTGTGAAGTGGGTTCACTTGGTGGCTTCTTTTTGCCTTCACGGTGTTGTTCCTTTTGTGTGTCCCTTTATCGGTATACTGTGTTTTGTTTCTGTATGTAGAAGCAGTTCTCATTTACCCCACTTCTATGCAATTAATCACAGGGGTAGCTCCTTTAAAATTAGACTTTTCCTTGCAGTTGTAGCCCTTCCTTATTGAAAGATAAAGTGATGGTATATATTTCTTATCATACCATCCTAATGCATGTTTTAAATTTTAAAGAGACAGAGTTAATAGAAATAATGTGTCACTTTCACCAAAGAGACAGAAAACCAATACTGATATCTTCCAGGTAATCCCCAATGTATGTCTTAACATACTATTTTTATTGGTCACCTGGAAAGGCATTGTTTTATTCTACATATGTGGAATTTGGTATTTTCCTAAACAAAAAGGTTTGGAGTTAGATTTGTTTTACTTGTGCATCACACAGGAGCCACATGGACATGGAAAAGTGTTGTGTCCTCTGGGCCTCTGTGTTCTGCTTTGTCAAAAGGAAATAATGATCTCTACTTTGTTGGGGTTTGGGGAAGACTAAAAGGGGAAAGAAAGTCATGGTATGCACCATTACAATATTAGAGTATTAGTGATAAGTAATACAAGAGACAAACATTTGCACTACAGCACAAATGAAGAAAGTTAAAGTAGAAATTGAATTTGAAATTTTTAAAGTGGTATGTAGATATTTTCATGTTGGTAATTCCTATTTTGGAAACAAAATTTGAAGAATCAGTGAATCACCTGAAAATGTCTTTTGACTTTCCAATAGGTTTGTTTAAACGTAGGTTGGAAATTGAGATAAAATCCGCTTCGTCCTTGTGACCCTTGATGAGAAGAGTGGGTAGGAATTTTGTCCTATGCTCTGGGGCACAATTTGTTTTTTGTAAGACTAAGTGAGATGGAAAAAAGTCTTCCTGGAAATTTTCCTCAAATACTCCTTCAGAAAAGGATGTTCTCAAAGAGAATATGTTTGCAAATTCACTAAAGGAAATGAATTGAAGCATGTTGTTTTTCATTGTTGTGTGGCATTTTTTGAGTCCATCTGTTGTACAGAGGGTTTGAGCCTTGTGTGTAATTTGCCTCTTCCTGGTTCCTTGAGAGGAACCCTATGCAGCAGACCCTTGTTACTGGCGAGCAAAGTCACTTAAGTCTGGTTTAGAGAAGGTTGTCCTCAATTTCTGTCCTTTGTATTAGAGCAAATATTTCTATTTGTGAGCTCATAGCCTACTGTAGAGGAAATAAATGCTTTTAGGTCACGGATGAGCTTTTATACCTAGTCTTAGAATCCGTTCATTGAGTTAGTGGTTATCCATACAGATCGCCAGGCCTTCCTCTGGCAGTTCTAAGTAGATCTGTATAGAATACTAAGCATTCCTTTTAAAAAGCATCTCAGTTGAAAATCCAGTATCAAGGAAGGCAGGGAAACCCTTCCGTGTATAGCTAACCCGTTTGAAGTCTTGGCTAAAACCCATATGTTCTTGGAAGTGAAACTGGCTGAGAGTGCACGAGGAGGAAATAGATTCTGTTTTGATTACACGCTGTTTGTTGATGGTCTGTCAACTCTCTTTGTAGTACCATTGCCTGTATTTCTCTTAGAAAATGATTCCACTTGCAACCAACCGTCATAAGGCTCCAGAGGAGAAACCAACAACGTGTCTGTCACCCATGAGGAATAAATGCCAACACATTAAAAATGGAAACTTTGAAACACAGATGGAGGTGCTTTCTCCCCAGGCTGGGCACTTACCATATATCCTCTAGCAATGAGGAAGCCCAAGAAGAATGCCAGCGACACTCTAAGGATGAGAAAGCCCACGTTTCCTGGCTTCTGAGCCTGTGGGATGGTGGCAGCAGAGCTGGCGGGCTGGGAGACTTGGATCTGGTGCTGTTTTGCTGCTATTCATCGACTCTTGGTGGAAGGCAGTTTGGTACCCACATCCTTGTTGAAGCCACACTGCATACTGGAATTAATAGTGGAGGAGGCTTTGGTATGGGACTTGTCTGCATTGATACAGCCTTTTAATTACTGTCCAATTCTAAGGCTCACATTGCATATGTCAACTCCCTACCAAAAGCAAATTTAGCAAAGTGATTGAGTTATTGAAGGAAAGCCTTACCAGTGTTAAAGCTGTAGCGATTAATTCCACTGACTCATGTTTCTCAGGGCTACATTTTGCTGATCACAAAGCTGGGGAAGCATCATGGTGGGACACAGTGGGGTGTATCCTGAGCTCCACCTGTATGGTGTGACTGATGCTAGCTCAAAGGCAGGACATCCTGCACTGGGGAGGGCTCTGGGGCAGTCTGAGGCTGAGCAAGCATGTAACCTGGAGTATTTCTCTTCTATTGCCTTAACTGCACACAGGAGTTTGGGAATGCAGTGGGGTTGGACCCAGCTCCTGCACTCAGAGCAGGAACCTTTCTGCTGTCCATCAGGGTTACAGGACTCAAGGCTTGTCTGGCTCAGGGCTGCACAGTGGAGCTCAGGGAGTGACTGTTGCAGATGTTTGCGGCTCTCCACCGGCAGGCAACACAGTGCTGGGATGGTCCCAGAGATGGCAGAAGGACCTTCATCTGATCCAGCGGGGCCCTGCCATGGCTTCTGCAGTGATGGGTCCTGTAAGCCAGTCTTTGAAGGCTGTGGGACAGAATCTGGAAGTACTGGAAGGGGAGGCACACAGTCCCTGGCCGATTGGTCGAGTCCCTCCTGCCAAGGTGCTGTGTGGAAGGTACCAGGGTACCTAGGGGTGAGGCGTGACCAGGGCACAGCCGCTTCCCTGCAGTCAGAGCATGGCTCCTCAGTTCAGGCTTCGAGGTAGGGGTGAAGGGCAGTGCAGGGAGAGCAGAAAGAATCTGGAAAGAGGGGTGGAGAGTGTGCCTAGAGAAAGAGACCGGGCCATGCAAAGATTTTGTTCTTTGGAAACTTAGGCTGGAGGTGACATGTGAAGTTTCTTCTTTAAAATCTCTGTCTGTAGTGAGCGGTGTGAGTTACAGGGAGGGAGCCAGCTTAAACGCTGCTAGCTGTCCAGGCGAAAGGTTATTGTGGCCGAGGATCCTGGCAGTAGAAATAGCAGTGAGGGGGTTGCAAAACGCATTTAACAGAAAAACTGGGCAGAACGTAGAGATAAGTGAATGTGTTGTCCAAGACAGTTTCTCAGATTCTGCAGGTGACATTCACAGATAAAGGAACCCTGGGGAGGGACCAAGCTTTGAAATTGTGTGTCAGAGTGGTCCAGAAGCAACAGCCAACAGTGTGTACAGGGAATCCATGCGTCAGGACGTTCCGGTGTGGAGCCTGCAGGGAGGGCTTTGCCAAGGAAGCCTCGCGGCCAAAACACTGTATCCTCAAACCTTGAGGACAGGTTTTGGTTTTTGGTTTTAAATTATGTGTGAGTAGCAAATACCTGACAAAGCATGATAGGGAAATTTTGGCATTTCTCTTTTGGTAATCCTTAGTTTTTAAAGCAAGTTGATGAAATTTTTAAAATCTCAGCGTTTGGCTTGTTTTTGGTGTAACAGTGCAGGCCCTCCCTTCCACCCCCTCCGAACTCTCCCGTGATTTTCACACTCCGTTTCTGTTTCTCTCTCACCCATTCCGACACATGTACATTCTCACTTGTCAGAGAATTTGAGTGTGACGTGTCCCTGGAGCGAGAGCACCTGATCGCTGTTACACATCCCCTGAATTACCAGCTTTGTGCCAGGCTGTAGGTCAAGGACTTTATTTTTCCAAAGTGGGAATTAAAACCAGGGCCTTAGCCAGTCGAGGTGGAGTCCCAGCACTCAGGGGGATGAGGCAGTAGGATCACTGTGAGCTCAAGGTCAGCCTGGACATCATAGCAAAACCCTGTCTCGAAAAACTGGTCAACAATCAAAAACCAGGGCCTTGTGCATAGCAGAGAGGACTGATGCACTGTAGCCCTTGTACACTGTCCTCTAGTTCTTGTCTATTGTACTAATTAATGACAACCCTTATTGTTTTACTTTTTTACTTTTTAAATTTTGAAACACGGCCTCACTGAGTTCTCCAAGTGAGCCCCAGCTTGCAGTCTTCCAGTCTCAACCTCTCAAGTGGCCAAGATTACAGGTGTGCATCACTGTGGCTGACAAGAGCATATAATTTTTAACAAAAGGCCACCTCCACTCCCTTAACTAAGTCTGTGTACCCTACTATTGGCATTTTATGTAACTAAAGAATAGTGATCAGAAACAGGAAATTAACATGGACACAGTACTAGTAACTAAACCATGCATAATTGGGTTTCACTTTTTTTCTTTTTACTAAGTGTACTTTTTTAGGGAGATAGTAAGGAATCCAACCCCATAGCCCACATTGGGGTCTCCTGTGTCTCAGCCTGAGACAACTCTTCACCCTTTGCTTGCATTTCCTGGCCTTTATGCATGAGGAGTGCCGTGCTTTCCCTGCATCAGGTCCTTCTGTTCCAGAGGCCGCCTGTGGGAACCCTTTCTGAGTGCCAGAGGACCTAGTGTCTCAGGAATCTCCCAGAGCCATGCGGTGGGTCTTCCTCCTGTGCCTGTGCATGTGACCGGTGGCCTTTGCAGCTGGTTAAAAGTTCTGGGTGTCCTTGTCCCGCTGCTCTTGCCTTTCCCCACACCCTAGGAGGTCTTTGAGGTTCCTACCCACCCCATCCTACCCCAGCCCCTGCTGGATTCAGGTTCTGGCTTCCTGGATGTCAGCGCTGACCTAGTCACTGTCACTTTTTTTTTTTTTTAAACCAAATTGGGACCCACTTCTCTGAGTCTGGGGACCCACCAATCATATTTACTTTGTTTTTCTTCTTAGCACTATTCTGTTTCCAGAACTTCGCAAGTGCCCTGTGCCAGACTCTGGGGCACAGCTTCTCAGTGCAAAGCCATTACCTCTAAGGGGTGGACATTGCTTCTTGGACAGTGAATTTAATGTATTTTATTATTTTACTTTAAAGAGATTAAAAGAAAACAAAACAATAAAAACAAAATGAAGCAATAGAAGCTGTACAGGATTTCAAAGCAAGCTGATAGGAAATTAACAGTGGTCACTATATTGCATATTATTTTTAAAATATTTGCTCAGATTACAAGATATGGGCATGCGAAACAGGTCAAACAGTATAAGCAATCACAGTTTTTTGCATGAACTAATAGAATCAGTAGTACAATTATCAAAGCTATGTCACATATATATATATATATATATATATATATATATATATATATTTTTTTTTTTTTTTTTTTTTTTTCCTGCTTCCTTCTTTCATCCTTTCCCCTATCCTAGTTGTTCTTTCCTTTTGAGCAGTTTCTTTCCCTTTCACAATATCTGTTGTACCTTTTGGGTCTTATTTACTCTTTCAGTTTCTTACACTAGGGAGACAATATGATGTTTACACATGTGAGTCTAATTTATTTCACTTAGGAGTGTCTCTAGTTGCATCCATTTACCTATGAAAGCCTCAAGTTTATGCATGTTCATAGCACAGTACTCCATTGTGTAAAAATAATACATCTTTTTATCAATTCCTCAGTTTATGGGCATTTGGGTTATTTCTAAGATTTAGCTATTACACTCTTACTGCTATAAACATGGGTGCACATATATCACTGTGGTATGATGTTTCTAATTCTTTGGGAAAATACGGAGAAGGGAAATAGCTGGATTGAATGGGACCTCCAATCCTAGTTTTTGAGGAATCTTGCACTGATTGCAGCAGTCTGCATTCCCACCAACAGTAGAGAAGAGTTCCTTTTTCCATACCGCCCCACCCCACCAGCATTTGTTACTGGTTGATTTCTTGATGTTAGCCATTCTTTCTGGAGTAAGGTGGACTCTTAGTGTTGTCTTAATTTGCATCTCTTGAATGACCAGTGATGCTGCACATTTTTCATATACTTGTTTGCCATTTGTATTTCATCTGAGAAGTGTATTTTCATCTCAGATGCCCATTTTTGGATTGAGTCTTTGAATTTTGGGGGCCTGATTTTTTTTTTAACATTGTTTATATGTTCTACGTAGACGTCCATCATCCAAGGGACTGTTTGCTAAGATATTTTTCTCAATTTGTGGGCTTTGTTTTCACTTTTTTGATTTTTTTTTTGACAAGCAAAAACTTTTTAATAAGATGAGATCCCAGTTATTGATTCTGTTAAATATTTCCCCTTGCTGTATTTTATGTGTAAAGATCTGCCAAATAAACATACAGGGTCTCAACACAGATACAGTACATCTGTAGTATTAAATTATGATTGAAAAGCAGGAGTTGGTTAGAGGGGGAAAAAAACAAAAAAGCACATTGGTAAGAAAAGAAAAGACTGAGAAACAGCACTGTAGACCAAATGATTTGCCAGTATGATCTCATTTAATTTTACAATTAAATGAGAAAGTACTCATTTTCAAGGAAATATATTAAGAAAAGTATTTGTATTTTCTCTGTTAACGAATACAAATGAAACTAAAAATTAGCAAAATTGTGTTCCTTGCCTGAGGTCACAGAACACTTGAGTGTGGCCTGGGATATGCATCCAGAACAGCCCTTTAAATATTGCTCATCCCTGTCTGTTTCATCTTATTCATACTAAACGCCACTCTGAAACCCAATAGAAAAAATATGACTGAGACCAAGGTGATCTTTTCTGGGCTTACCCATTTACTCGTATTTTCTGCTTCACTGCCATGACAAGGGTTGGCCGCTTTACACATCTGTAGTGCCCATGTTAGATGCTTCTGATGGGCCCAAGCACACCACCTGTGCGAAGGCCGGACTTACTGCTTGTCTGCTGCTGCCTCCCCATTGTCTGGAACAATGCAACACATAGGAAAGTGCTCAGAAATTATACATTGCATGACGAAAAGGGAAAGGAGGAATATTTTAAGAAAAAAATAATGTCACAGCCAAGCTGGATGATTCTGATTGATGTTGAGCCAATAATGTAGGCAGTTTGAAAAGTAAATAAACACCAGTGATCAAAATACAGGAAAAGATTCATACCTACCACAGAGCAAATGAGTGTGGGGTGACTAGTTGAGTTTGATGTACAGACTTTTGCCTCTAGCTGCTCACACTCCAAATGTATGACTTAATATTATTATACCATAAGCACAGCTGATAGATTAGATCAGAGTTAACTTTTCCATCCTTCTTGAGCAGGGAAGGGAGGAAGGAAAGAAGGAAGGCAGACAGACAGGCGGGCGGGCAGGCAGGTGAAAAAGGAAGGATGCATTTTTTTTTTCTTTCTCAATATCCAAACTAGCTCTGTATATTTTTTAAATTTTACTTTATTAGTATGTTTTTGTCATACATGAAGTTTACATTCATCTTAGGGAGTAAGTACATGACATATACATGTATACATATATACATAATACATCTTTCTGTTTTATTCCCCACCTCTCCTTGATATACGGGAGTGAAACTCCCAACCTACTAAGTCTGGTGCAAGTTCGTGCTCTCTAAAATCAAAGAATGAATTTTAGAAACAACAGAGGTTAAGAGCAGAATATATTGATTGAGAGAAAGAAGGCTTCTGTCTGAAGAGAGACAGAAGGGGTCCCAAGCGGGTTGCCAAGGACTCTGTCTTTTCCAGGGACTTTTATAGAGTAAAATCAAGGTGGGAAAAACTGGGAACTCACAAGGCAGTTGGGCATAAGGTGGGACAGAACTATAGTTAGCCAATAAGATTAATAGTTCAGGCAAAATTGATTAAACTGGGGACAAATGGGGAAGCTAGTCATATGGGAAGTGGGCATTCTTAAGAGAGCAGTGACTCTTCCCCAGGGGGTTGGAATAGTGACTCTTGGCTTCCTTAGGGTGGCATGGAGCTATTTAGAATATCAGCCCTTAGGATGTGGATGCATTTTTTTGATCTTTTGTCTTGAAGCCTGGCCCACAGCAGGAGGTGTCTGTCTCCCCTATAGTTGCAAGGTATCTGGGCTTCTGCACTGGCTCCTTCGAGGGCCTAGCCCAGTCTCAATGCCTGTAATATTTCTAACTAACTCAGCTGCCTGCAGATCCTCACCCACCTCTACCCTCCTTCATGCATCCATTTTCCTACAAACGTCTCAGACTTATTCTTTATTGTGGAGTAGTATTCCTTACTTTTGCACCAACAATATAGAAGGGTTCCTTTTCTACCACAGCTACTCCAGCACTTGATTTCTTGATGATTGCAGTTCTTTCTGTTGTAAGATGAAATCTTAGTGTTGTTTTAATTTGCATTTCTCTAATGGCCAGAGATGTTGAACATTTTTTTCACATATTTATTTATCATTTGTACTTGAGAGAGTGTCTATTCATTTCACTAGCCCCTTTTTAATTAGGTCTTTTATTTTATTTAGGGGAGTCTAACTTTTTAAAGTTCTTTCTATTTTCTACATATTAGTCCTTTCTCCAAGGAATAGTTGACAATTTTGTTTCTCCCAGCTATTTCTGGTGAGGTTGTCAGCTGAACTTCCATAGATGTCACTGTGCACATTTTGGGGGTCAGCAAAAATTTCCAAATTGTGTGAGGATATACTTCGCTCTCCTGAAGAATGTTTATGTCTGCTGTCTGTGACTCAAGATCTAAAGTGCTTACGGTATTGCACAAAGCTGTGACTGTGTCGCAGGCTCAGTCTGAGGGCCTCTGAGGCTGAAATGAGGAATTTAATCTTCTATATTTAAAATAAGGATGTAGATTCACTGAGTCCCATCATGGAAGACGAATTTTCAGCATGGAAAAAGAAGCACTAGAAGGATGTATTGGAGGAAGATACAGGGGTGCAGTGGAGGTGCTCACCAAAATGAGGCCCCACACAGCTGGGGTGGGACACACATTTGAAGCCACGTGCATCATGGGTGATCACAGACAGACCTGCACACTCACTGTCGGGTTATAGGGCAGGCTGTCTGCACAGGCTGGAGGTGGAGATTTGCCTTCGATCAACTGTCTTCTGCATCTGGGCTTAGCTGCTTTCTGGGCCAGAAGAAAAGGGCAGTTCACAGGTGAAAAGGAAATGGCAGACACATTTACAGGTTTTCTGTTCTGGGAGAAGGGAAAAAATAAAAACACCCAGCTAGTGTTCTAAAGCACAGTTTTTCTTTAAAAATACAATTTCAAACTCTGGATTTCTTGTTCTCTTTTCTACCTAGTTTTATTTCTCCTGTCCAACCTCCGCTGCATCTCATGACCGATTCCAAGGCTCCGCCCCGCGTGGGGCTAGGGCCACTGCGTGCCCTCGGTGGCAGGCCTGAGTGAGGAGGGCGCTGAATTTGATTTTCCAAGCCACCCCACAGGCAGGTGGAAGTTTCAGTTTTTGCAGTCCTTTCCCAAAGACATTGAGGCCTGAGAAGCGGCAGCTGGGCCCACAGGAACCCTATTTTAACAGATAGGAGTAGGAGTAGATGAAGGGTGGGGACAGCACCACCAACCCTGTTTTCTTAATTCCAGTGGCCCCAAGAAAACCTCCACCTCCACTGGTACAGATAGGCAGGGCTGCCTCACTCAGAGCTTGACAGTAGAGGGACCCTGCTGGCTGCCTCAAAGAACAGGCCTGTCTCTCAGGCTTCTGGGTGTGGGTTCAAGCGTCTCTTTATCTAAACCATACTTCTAAGAGCTTACTCAGTTGGCTTTTTGTTTGCCTTTGCTCTCACTCCTCCCAATCTCCAACCCCAACAGGCTTATGATCTTGGTGTCCTTAGATGCTAATGCCAGGGAGAAGGACAGTGGGAAATGGGGACACACGCTGGGTCCTGTTACCTGAGCAGGCCTCTTGCTCAAAGGGCAGGCGCTTCAGGGCTTTAATTGCAGCTTTCAGCGTCTAACACCGAGGCCTGAGAACCTCTGCAGGCAGGAGCTGAGCACCAAGTGCTGCATTGGCTCTGCCCCACAATCCCAATCCGTGACCCTGCGCAATTCCTCAGAATCAGAGATCACTCTCACTCTAAAGAACACCCCTCCGCCTCACCCTCCTGAAGGTGCCGGCCTGCACACTGCACTCTGCCTTTGCAGAGGAAGGCTGATGCTGGGGGAAATCATAGCAGCCTGCTCCAAGGAAACCCTCATGCCACAGCCTTGCTTGGTGACAGCTTTTAAAGGAATGAAGGTTCTCTCTAGCTAATGCTTGCTTACGCTCCCAAGGGAAGCCTGCTGCAGAGCCTCCAGTGGGCTTTGCCATCTTCCCCTTCACTAATTCACATAGAGAAAGGAATTGCTTGAATAGTATGTGACGACTGTCAAATTACTGGTATTTGGCTGCATTGTTGAGAAAGAGGTGATCCGCCCTGCAAGTGGTGATGTGAGTACACTGGGCCAATCTCAACTTAGACTGATAGTCCTCCACGTGTGCCCCCTGCACTGTGCCATGACCCCCCAAAACTGGAGCTGAACTATATGAACCAAAAGGAAGTTGGCCACAGGAAACCTTCAAAGGGTGCTTCTGCGGCCTGCCATGGTGGTGCATGCCTATAATACCAGCATTTGGGAGGCTGAGGCAGGAGGATTGCTGGGCTATGAAGTGAGTTCAAGGCAAGTCTGTACTTCTTGGGCAACACTCTGTCTCAAAAAACCACACCAAATCAAAAAGGGTGCTTCTGCAGTCTTTTTGTTGGCTTAGGAAGTCCAGTGTTTGGTTTTATTCTTACCCTTGAGTAGGTAAAAATAACTTCACTGAGGGAGTTTGGTTATCTTGTTGGCGTTAAAAGTTCACAAAAGGTAGTAGCTCCGGGAGACCAAGAGACAGGACTTTGAACTTGTTCGTCCGACCCGGCCCTCAACTCTGATGCCTTTCATTCCCATGCAGTCCTAAAATGGGTGAACAGTTTCCTTTTCAACGCTCAGAAAAAGGCTCAGACAGGTTAAGTAACTGTCAAGTCCCAGCAAAACAGCCTGTAGAAGAAGAGAACTTTGGCTCATAGGAACCAATGAAATGGCAGGTGGCACCGAAGCATTACTACCCAATAACTGGAGGCCCAGCTGGGGCCCTGCCTTACTGCAAAGCAAACCAGGTAGCAGCATCTCCAGGTCCAGCTCCAAATTGCAGCGCCTCTGTGTCCCCAGACCCACCGGGTTAGGATCACGTGACCCTGCTGGGTGGGGACTCTGTGGCCAGCCCACCCCACCCTGCCTGCTGGCGGGCGTGCACCCTGGGCAGGGCAGCCGGGTACCCTGGGCAGGGCAGCCGGGTGTGGGGCGACAGCCTGCCCTTCCCCGCCCTGCCCCGTCCCGGCCTGCGCGGAGCTGGGGATGCGCGGGCGCCAGGGCAGCTCAGCTGAGGCTCTGCAGTTCTGGTCCCGGCTGGTGAGTGACGGCAGGAGGCGGGCGGGGTGGGGACTGCTGCAAGCGGGAAGGGAAGGGGCGGGGCCGTGAAGAGGGAGAGCGGGGAGCAAGGCCCCTCTGTCTGCTCCCGCCCTCTATCGGGCGGAGCCCTTGCGCCTGGCTTCTCTGACGCTCGGGGTGCAGGAGCCTTTGTCCCCAGTCTTACGGTGCCCACTTCACAAGCCAGTGCAGCCGCGGGGACCGTGGGCTGGCCGGCCCCCTAGGAGCCTGTATTTCGAGCCCCGAGGAGAGTGTTGTCTGTAGAAAGCCGGTTCCAGCTGGAGAAAATGGAGAGGGTCTGGAGCCCAGGCCATGCCTTTGTGCGGAGCGTAGTTACCCAGTCTTTTCCCTCTGCTGGCCCTGCATCTCCCAGAGGGGCTGATCTGCTGCAGGAAGGGTGGCCTTGTGTGTGCCAGTTGCCTCTGCCCTCCTGCACGGGCTCTCGTTATCAATGGGCAGCGTCCTCTGAGGCTGAGAGGTCTGATTCCGAGGATGCTCCGGTTTCCATGTTGCCCTGCCCGCAGGAGCCGTGACTCTTGGCCATAGCGCCTGTAGGTCAGGAGCAGACGCGCTCCAGAGCAGATGTGCATGCGAGGCTTCCAGGGCCCCAGTCTGGGCTGGGCGGTTCTGGGGTGGGTTCTTCTGAGTGCCTCGAGAAAAAGCTGAAAGGGGTTCTGAATTTACTTATTGCAATGAAGCTTTATAGTTGGCCTTTCCTGCATGTGGTGTTTGGACTCCAGGTGTTGACCTGAAATCTTTGTGGTTGTGATTTTGTTATGGTGCTCCCAAGTATAGGGCAGATGCTATTTTCAGTGTTTACCTACATCCTTGCCTAATGCATGCAGCCAACAGGAATGTCAGGCCCCACTCAGCAGATGAAGGGAAACAAGTGAGATTAGTCCAGCGTCTGCTGCTACCCTTGATTGTGCTGGGATTTGGATCTAGACAGGATCACCCTGGGGCTCATGTTGTTACTCACCCCTTTTGCTTTGGGAATGTGACTAGTATAAAGCTCTCTATGGCTTTAGACACCAAGTGTAGAGTTAAATATACATGGGTTGAACTTTGGATTAGCATTTACAGAAGCCATAAATTAGCCTGTATACATCCTACATGATGTGCTGTCCTGTGATCGACATAAAATGAATAGTAAATGATTTGTAAGCAGGTGTTATTAGAGTTCTTTTAAAGACAACAATAGCTCAGTATTACAGTGGTAAAAGCTGAGACTATGTTTACATTCAACTCGGCTACCTGAGGATTGAATGACCATGGTAAACTACTGATGTGTCTCAAAGTCTGGAGTCTTCACATCTTTAAAATGGGTTGCTTTCATAGAAGAAGAATTTACAACAGCATAGGATCTGGCACACGTATGCAGACAGGGTTACTGTGTATAAATCAGTACAGGCTCCTATAGATTTGGTGTGTTTTTATTTTTTAGCATGGATTAGTGTAATAAATGGTGGCTCAGCATGGCTCCTTCAGCTGCAGTTTTTCATAGACATTCTATAAAATACGTATTGCCATGTGTGAACACTCACACTTGTGTGCATGTGCATATAAACATATGCATGCATATACACAGCCTACAGCATCTACACTTGAAATTATAAGAACTGAGTGAATTCTGTCCTAAGAACTCTGTTTCTTTTAGTAAAACAATCACTAACTTTAAAGTTAGAGAAACTTCAAGGTTAATTTTAAAACTACTTTTGCAAACTAGGCAGAAGAATTGCCATAACACCTAAGAGTTGCAAAGTAAAGAAAATGGATTGACTATGCTATTTATTTTCCTATGAGACTCTTAGAAACTGCAACATAATCTGCTAAACTGTTACAAATATCAGCTGGAGTCTAAGTACTCTGTATTAAATATCTTCTCTGATGTGGTTTTATGGATGTTGGTGAGTGCAAAATAAGTTATCCAGGGAAACATTTTCGAAATACAATGTTGTTATAGAATAACATATTTTAAACATCTGTTCAGGACTTAACTAAAGTGTTTGTTTTAAAAAAGAAGATGCTGTAAGACCCATACTTATAAAAAAGAATCTGTTATGTAGAAAACCAACCAAATGCTCATTAATAAGAGATGGCTAAACTGTAGCATGCTTAGATGCTTCTGGATTTACAAGAGGTGTTACATCTGGATAAACTCATTTTGAGTTGGAAATTATGTATCAGAAATGCATTTGAGGTTTGGGGTAAAGCCTAGAGAGATAGAATGTGTCTCCCTTTTGTAAGATTCTGACTTTGATCCTCAGTGCTCTTCTTACAGGCTGTACACACACACACACACACACACACACACACACAGAGAGAGAGAGAGAGAGAGAGAGAGAGAGAGAGAGAGAGAGAGAGAGGAGAGAGAGAGAGAGAGATTCACTGCTTCACCTGACCTATCAGAGATCTTACTTTAGCATCCCAGAGCATTGTAGCACATTGCTTTTTCTCCCTTGCAATCACTTGACTGACTAGAGTTGTAGTTTACTGCCAGCACCCTTTGAAGGGGACGCAGTATCTTACCCCATATTGCTAGTCTGGGGAAAAGTTGTAAATACAGTTTCTACTGAATGCATGTACCTTTTGCACCACTGTAAGGTTGAAAATCATGAATGATACCATCTAAAGTTGGAGACCATCTGTCTGCACAGTGGAGTGAATATGCAGCTACTGAAACAACTTATTTATATATGAACACAAAAATGGACCACTGAGATACCTTCTCCTCCAGGGCAAGAATTTTGTCTGCTCTCATCACCTTGTAGGGCCTCCGCGAGCAATACTTGCTACTCAGTGGGTGCTCAGTAAATGATGGTTTTAATGGTTGGATGAATGAATGTTGTTCATTTTGAGGCAAGGCAAGGTACTGGAAAATGGATATATTTAGTCACTGCTTCTTTCTTTCTTTCTTTCTTTCTTTCTTTCTTTCTTTCTTTCTTTCTTTCTTTCTTTCTTTCTTTCTCTTTCCCTTCTCCTTTTTCTTTTTCTTTTCTTCAGTGCCAGGGATTGAACCCAGGGCCTTGTACATGCTAGCCAGGTTTTCTACCCCTGACCTCTGGGCTATATCCACATGTGTGTCCTTAACCGAGTGTGTGTTTGTGAGCATGTGCGCACATAGAAAACATTAGCTGTCTTTGGGGAGGAACTGGAGGATGGGGACTGAGGTAGGGAAAGGTAAGTAGAGTTTCCTTTTGTTTCCTTTTGTACCATAGCCCACTGTCTGCATGGACTAATTAAATATAAAAGTTTATAAATCCTTATTGGCCTAAGTTTGGAATTTCTCTCCCCTTTGCTACACACTTCTCCCTGTCTTGGTGAAGCACCTATAGCCTTCTGAGGGAATAATGATAATTTTGAGGGAACAGCATGGGTCTGCTGCATGGAATTCTTGGTGATAAACACTGCGTCACCCATCTGTGGATGCCCATAAGGGAACCCCTGCTGCTGTCCTCTGGGCCCTGTTTCTGTGACCTCTGCTCTGTATGCAGAGCATGGCCCTTCTCAGGAGCTCCATGTAAATCTCAGGAGGAATCCACGGCTGGAGTATGAGTCACTGAAGAATTTATAATTTCCTCACTGTAAAGGCCAATCTCAAAGTAAACAATGTTCGCGTCCAGACGGGAGCTTCCTCCTCTTTGAGACATATCTTACGCGTATTTTCAAAGTTCTGATCTGTTACAATTAAGGCCATTCAGCACGTGGGCTGCAGAGTGCAGGATGACCCGTGACAGTATAGGCAGGGCCGAGTTCTGTGTGTGCAGACTCCTAAATGATGTACTTCGGTATCACAGGTTAATATTAGTCCCAAGTATTAATATTGGGCCATATGTTTATTCTCTGTCTCTTTGTGTTTTGCGTTTGTGATGAAACCACTTACGTTGTGGACATTAAGCCACTTTCCTGTTACCTATTTTTTCCAATTCTTACGTTTCTTATAAGTTACTGTTAATTTTGGGATAGGTATCAACTTGGTTCCTTATGGATTCTTCAAGTACAACATGGGAGGCTAGGAAAGGCAGTATATTTTTTAAGCTGTCTTTAAACTCTCAGTGCATGTCCCTTTCTAAGGCTTAGGTGTTAATTTCCTTCTTCTTTGACTATCCTGGTAAACTGAAGGTGGCGTCCAGTTTCTGCTGTGGACCCCACAGACACTGATCTTCTGTACTTAGACAGGATTAGCATAAATAGCAGTAAAGGTGGAGGTGTTAGCCATGCCATGGCATACATTACAGCAGTTTATAAGTATAAATTACACTATGTTAGTTACTTAATCCACAGAATCCCATTAGGTTTGCATTGTTTGTAACCCAGTATAACAATAGCACTAATGATACTACTTTTTCTTTAATATTTCTATTTTCTTTCTCTCCTCCCTTCCTTCATCCCTGCCTTCTACCCTCCCTTCCTGCTTTCCTTCCTTTCTTGAGGTGATAAGGACCAAACAACCTAGGGCCTTGTGTATGCTAGACAATTAATAGGAGCCACAGTAGCAGTAGAAAAAGAAGAAGAAGAAAGAAAACAAAACAAGACCACTCATAATCATGTCTTAACACAGGTTAGATAAGAGCATTGTCCACAAAAATGACCAGATTCCCTCTCCTCCTGGCTCATGTGAGTGCCTGCTGCTCCTCCTCCTCTCACAGCTGTGGCATTGGTTTGTTCTTCTGGTCTTAAAACTTAGTAGGATACACAGTCATCAAGTTACCTCTCCTTTAGAGTTTCATTCAGTCCAAGGCAGAGTCCTGCTTCTTCGAATCCCTTCCCGATCCACCCAAGTGACGTGACATCTGCCAGAGCTCGCCCTCCCGCTGGATTCTGCCTGTTGTGCCTTCTCCCCTCTAAAATGACCAGACAGAGTTCAACCAAGGTTGTAGCATTTGTAATTTGGTTATTTACAGACAGAACTTTCCTAGAGTCTTGCATAGTATTTTAAAGGAAAATACAGCATTTTGTAATCAAATGGGAACTTGCATTATAGAGAATCTGGAAAAAGCACAAAGATGCCAAGAATAAAATTATCATTTCTTAATAATCCTATAATCTAGGAACAGTCATAGGGCACATTCAGGTGTAGTAGTTCAAGGGTCTGCATCTGTATACCAATGGTGGTGAAGCTATGGCATGCATGTTACTTGTTTTTCTTTTAATACAAAAGATGTTAATGTATGAGTTTTTTCCTAACCTAAAACCTTAGCATTCAGATTTAATTTCAGTGTTAGCATTTTCCAATAAATAAGTGAGTTTTGCCATCATTGAGCTGTATCTGCACCTGCTTTTCCAGC
Source organism: Hydrochoerus hydrochaeris (assembly GCA_004027455.1). Classification (NCBI taxonomy): domain Eukaryota; kingdom Metazoa; phylum Chordata; class Mammalia; order Rodentia; family Hydrochaeridae; genus Hydrochoerus; species Hydrochoerus hydrochaeris. The sequence continues at coordinate 61,497 of PVLA01000657.1, forward strand.
CTACTCCACCATGTAATAATGTACTCGCTGGATAGTTTTTGTTGTTGTTTTGGGGGGTTGTTTTGTCTTGTTTCGTTGAAACCGATTGTTGCTATGCAGTTCAGGCTGGCCTCGAACTCATAGTGATTCTCCTGCCTCTGCCTTTCCACAGTGTTGGCAGAGTGCCACTGCTCAACCCAGCCCCGTATCTGCTGTGTTTGTTTACCATATTATGAATATTCCTCATCTACTCCAATCTTTGTCAAATATAGTTCTCATTGTTAAATAGTATCTTCCTGAGACTTAAGATAGCTGTTCATGAATTGCTCTATCCACATTGATCAGTTTCAGACATTATTTCTTTAAACAGATGTTTCTAAAAAAAGCCTGTACATTCAAAAATTCTTGACTGAAAAATAATCAGGCAGTAGCATTCACAGGTTGAGCATAGGCTGGGACCCTGGGGCTTGCTGCACCATGGGGAACTGGCTGCAGCTCCCTGCACATTTGTTTCTATCCTTCTCACAGCAGAAGGGGGATTGCCTTTCACTAACAGGGCTGCATTTGCAGTCACCACGTGGAGGGTGGGAGAGGGACAGTTACCAGGGAGCCAAGAAGGATTGTGCATGGAGGCCACACCCTCATGCATGTGTAGGAACTACACATTCTGTCTTAGACATACAATAATTAACATTATGAAAAATCTTTAATAAAATGTTGCCCCCTCCCCAAAACAAATACAAACATTTATAATCCTTTACATTATACACTTGTGTTTGTTCTCCTGCCCTCCAGACATTTCTTGAGGGTCTGTCTTTGCTGGGCACTGTCTAGGCCCTGGAGTGCCAAGCTTACATTATGGAGCATGAAAATAAACCAAAAAAAATGTAAGATGCCAATGAGTAATAAAAATCACAGTGCAAAGTAATAAAGCAGAGAGAGGGGCAGAGAATAAAGACCTTTGCTGTTATTTTAGATAAAGTCTATCAGCAAGTATTAGTTAAGATGTCTCTCTCTGATTCATTGTGATGCTTGATCCTGTATATTCTTGTAGCTTAGATACTCCTAAGCATCTGAGTAGATGTCCCTTTATGTGGTTTCTGACTTTTGTTCTGAGCACATTTTTGTATGCTATTGATATAGGGGAGTGAAACTCCTAGCCCACTAGATATCCAGTACAAGTTTGTGTTCTCTAAAAGTGAACAATGAATTTTAGGAACAACAGAGGTGAAGAACAGGATATATTGAACGAAAGAGAGCTTCTGTCTAAGAGACAGAAGGGGTCTCAACTGGGTTGCCAAAGACTCTTGTCTTTTTAGGGACTTTTATAGAGCAAAACCATGAGGTGAGAGGGGTTCAAGATGGAAAAAATATAGGAACTGGCAAGGTGGGCATGAGGTGGGATAGAACTATGGTCACCAATAAGATTGATTGTTCAAGTAAAATTGCCCAAATCAGGGACAAAGGGGAAAGCAAGTCCCATAGCAAGCAGGCAGTGACTCTTTCTGTAGGGGCTAGGTTGGTGACTCCTAGCTTCTACCAGGTGATCCATACTATTTAAAATATCTATCCCTTATACTTCGGGTGTGGTTGCATTTGTTTTGCCTTTTGTCCTGAGGTCTGGCCCACAGTGGGAGGTGTCTGTCTCCTCCAAGGTTACAAGATATCTGTTCTTCTGCACTGGCTTCTTCAAGGGCCCAGCCTGGTCTGACTGCCTATAATATTTCTAACTAACTCAGCTGTCTGTAACATTATTAATCTAATATTCCCAGTGATCTTATGAAGAGATGATGGCTTTCCAGAGAAAATGAGTGCGTAGGCAGTGGGAGAAGTTACCCCAAGTATCACAACTAATAGTCAGACTCAGACTTTGTTTAAACCTCTCCAAACTCAAGGGCAAGAATGAAGAGTGTTCCTCCTTTCCTGGGCTCTGGAAGCTTATACTCATGTCAGAACTGCCAGGAAAGGTTAATGGGAACCCATTGGTATGGAAACTGTTTATGCCTTTGGAAGACTGCTTTGTTTCCAGAAAATAGGTCTAGCCTGGGCACGCTCTTCATATGCTAACTAGCTGTCCACAGCCTGCAAACGTGAGAAGGTGGCAGCTCCTTTGTGTCAGAACAGCCTGCAAAGCTGTACCCTGCTTTTGAGCTGAGTTATGCTGAAGTGAATTTTGGAACATGTGTTCCTCACACACACACCCCTGCTATTAAGCACAGAGGCTTTGGCTCCCAAAAACAAATGCAGACACAGGTTTAAAGGACACAGGCATCTTTTTTGTTTGTGTTCTTCTTCCCTAGAAGGTAGACTGTCCACTTCAGATGGCCCCTTAATATTTTGGGGAAGATCAGTTTTTATTTGGTGGTAGTTGGTATATATGTCTTGTTTCATAAAAGATAAATACCTGCACTGCTCAGGTGTGGTGATGTTCACCTGTAATCTCAGCACACTGGGAGCCTGAAGCAGGAAGATTACAAGTTTGAGCCCAAATGGGCATAGCAAGACCCTGTCTGAAAATAAAAATGTAAAATAGACTGAGGATGTAGCACCAGTGCTAAGGTCCTGAGTTTAATCTTCAGTCCCAGGAAATTAAGAGAGGGGAGAGAGGAGAAAGAATTTTGAGAACCAAATGGAGAGAAAATGACTGCTGCACTGTGACCCCTGCCTGTCCATCCAGCATGGCCAGGAATCTCACTGTAGATCAGTACTGATGAACCTATGGCACATGTGTCACAGTGGGCCCCAAAATTCACAAGAGCAACATTCCAAGAGCATCCCCCCTCCTGGGGTTGTGAAAATCTGCAAATTTCACATATGGTCAGAAAAATGCCTGTAAATGGCTATTTTTATAGTTTAAACCCTAAATATTCTGTCTCTTCCACAATTAAGTAATTTAATTTAATAAAATATTATACTGTATTGTACTGTAATAATTTACCTTAATAAAAATATGTACAGTAGTTCAGCCTTCACCTGGAGTGTCTGAAATGTTTTCTGGTACTCAGGTTCATTGCCAGAAGCCTTAGAAGGTGTAGGGCGTTTTGGCAGCATCTTAAGGATCTCAGGGCTATAAGAAGAACAAAATCAAAAACACATGGTACAGCAACCTGTTCATATACAGGACAATGGTGCTTCTGCCAGAGATGGGTTACAGGATGGCAGCCAATCAGGAGCAAGGAGATCTGAATCTCTCTCTCTCAGATTGGCTACTTGCACCTGCACACCCCATCAACCTCTAATTTTGGAGACTATTTGCAGTTTACACAAAACTGCAGGGATTTTCAGAAACAATTATTAGGTTGTAAGGAAAAATTGGCGCACTATTGAGGGCCTGAGCTCTGAACCTGGACTTAGAAGAGACATACTGATTTGTTTTTCTTTTTAGAGAAAAGACATTAACATACAAGTTGTGTTTTGTAAACGAAAACCCTAGTATGCGAGATAATTGCAGTGTTGGCACTTTGTGATAAAGAAGTGGGTTTAGGGATGCAGTTCGGGCACTGGTCTCTAAAAGGTTCATGGTTGCTGTTCTAGATGGTTAGACCAGGGCATGGCATCTAGAGGGACTTGGCAGTGAGAGAATCCCACAGTGGGCCATGATTACACTTTCAGCTTGATTACAGGCCTTTTTGGATAGTTCTTATGTTTTATTTGCCAGATTTCTAGAAGCTTTGTTAATGTCAGTGTTAAACCCAGCCAAATTTGGAAAGATGCTATCTATAAGGGATTGATATCTGAATAAATATTTCTTTCTTGAAAGGGCTTAACGTTTCAACAGCACTGGCCATTTGAGAGGTGTAAATTAAAACAACACAGAGATTCCACCTCACCCCAAGAAGAATGGCTAGTATCAAGAAACTAATAAATAACATACTGGAGGGGCTGTGGGGAAAAAGGAACCCTTCTCCACTGTTGGTGGGAGTGTAGACTGGTGCAACCACTGTGGAAATCAGTGTGGAGATTCCTCAAAAAACAAGGATTGGAGGTTTCAACCGAGCTACTCCCCTTCTGAGTATCTTCCCAAAAGAATTAAAAACATCCCACAGGGATATATGTGCACCCGTGTTTATAGCAGCACAGTTTACAATAGCCAGATCTTGGAGACAACCTAAATGCCCATCACCTGAGGAATGGATAAAAAAAGATGTGGTATTTCTATATAATGAAGTACTATTCAGACATAAAGAATGATAAACTGGACATTTTTATAGATAAATGGATGCACCTTGAAAACATTCTTATTAGTGAAATAAATACATCATGCATGCCTAATCATCGCATTGTTTCATTAGTATAAGGAAAAAACATGTATTTTGTCCCAGAGAGAATGACTTCAGCCAAGCAGTGACTCAGACCATACCTGCCTTTACTTTGAGTAATCCACTGTAAGCCATCTTGAGTTGACTTTTGGGTGTCTTAAGAAATTTTTGATGTGCTATAAGGTTTGGGTTTTTGCATGTGGATATAAAGTTCCAGTATATTTATTGAGGGTACAATCCTTTCTCCACTTAATTGCCTTTGCGTCTTTGCCAGAAATCAATTGTGTGTTATGTGGGTATCTATTCTGGGACTTCATATTGGTACCTTGGTGGTTTGTCTATCTTGATACCAATGCTGTTTTGTCATGATTGGTGTAACCTTGTGGTAAGTCATGGGGTTGGGGAGGGTTGGAACTCTGAATTCGTTCCTTTATCAAATTTGTTTAGACTATTCTGAGTCTTTTGTATTCCTACAGAAATGTAAGAATCAAAATGTTCATATGAAAAATGATGTTGACAGTTTGATAAGGGATTGTGTTTTCTGATCTTTATTATTTTCTTCTGTTCGTTTTTGGTTGCATTCTGTGTTTTATTTTTAATTTTTAAAAAAGAAAGTGCTTAACATACCAGAAAGGTAATTTTGGATGAGAAAGAAAGGAAAATGGCCAGAAAAGAGTCTCCCAAGGACCTGAAGGGCATGTGCTCCTCACGGTGCTGTCAGAGTATGTGGACAGTGACTGTGCCCAGCACTTGGCGGACTGTGGCCCGAGTGCCGCCCTGGCCCAGGAAGGCTCCCCGCTCTGGAACACTCCCTTCTAGGGTGATTGTTGCGCCCCAGCCCATGGGTTAGAGAATTAAACAGTTTTTACCTTTGTAAGGTCTTTAACCTTCCCGTCTGTCTTCTTCAGTGTGCACTGTGATTTCAGTGAGGTGGGGAGAGCAGGGAACCCCAGTTCCACAGTGACTAACAGTGACACCAGCCCGTGCCCTTGCTCAATCCTCTGCTGATTCTTCTTGAGGGATTGGAACATTGCTTTGGAAATATTTGAATGCACTACTGACTGCCTGATTTTAGCTTTTATGGCAAAGTAAAAGGCCACTTTCAGAGTCTTTCTCGGGATCCAGCCGCCTTCTCTGCTTCCCTCCCACCTCTCTTTTCTCACTTGTTAAGCATTAAGTTATGAAAAGACAAAGGTGAAAACGTTGCAGTTTGAGACAGACTCATAAATATCTAACAGTGAACTAATGTGGTATAAGGTATAAGAAGTCGTAAAACCTGAGGAAAATCCAAAGAGAACAGTGTTCTCTCTTGTTAGTATCAGGAGTGGCTCCCACAGAAAACATGGATTTGTAGTATCAGTAGGAGTTTGCTGGGCAGAGAGAGCATGAAACAACTCACAGAAAGAGATAACGGCATGAACAAAGTTATGTTGACGTGTGTGTGGTCTACTCGTGGGCAAAGTCTAGCAGGATGCATCTGGAATTTAAATGGTTGGGATGGTGGCAAATGAACTAGAGAAAGTAGGTTGGGATATATTGTAAAGGATTGGAGTATTGGAATCCTGTGTCATCATCAGTAGCAAACAAGTTTCACTTAAAACATTTCCTGTTGACATAGCCAGAATCTTACTTTAAAATGATTCGGAGTGGAAAAGACAGTGTGTTTGCTTACCTAATGAAAAAGTTCCCAGAGCAGATTGCCTTCAGGCTTCGTTTGATCTAGGTGCTTAACACACATTAGGTATCTGCCCTGTGTGAAGCTATTTCCATTCTCAGTCTCATCTCTGGTGTAGAGGGATTGTCCCTAAGACTGTTAAGACTCCCACCATTGCAGTTTAACAGTTCATTGCAGCTTTTTCCTCAGTGGTTTCCCGGGGACTGAATCCATCCAGTCATTTGAATCTGGGACTGCACTGGTGAGCTCGGGCAGGGTCACAGGCCCTTGCGAGCTGGGAGCTGGTTGTGGGCAAGCAGACCACAGAGGGTAGATGAGGATGGAACAGCTCCTTTCCAGTACAGTTTGCACCCCACATTCTAAAAAGGATTGGCTTGCTGGACAGTGGGCACACATCTGTGATCCCAGCTACTCCAGAGGCTGAACCAGGAGGACATCAAGATTAAAGGCAAGTTAGTGAAGCCTTTTCTCAAAATAAAAATCAAATAGAGCTGGGAGTGTAGTTCAATTGTGGAGCACCTGTCTAGGATGTACCAGGTCCTAGAATCCATCTCCAGAATGGCAAAACAACAACAACAACAACAACAAAAGAAAACCCTGTGGCTTCTTTGAAAAGACACTGGGATCCTTTTCCAGTCCTGTTCCAGTCTTTACTGTTAAAAGGAGACAGGAAGAAGGCTTGTTCGTGGTTTTTGTAGAGATTCACAAGAAAGAGAGGCTCAAGCAATATTTTCAGCTGTATTTCACACATACACACTCAGACTCTTCAGTTATTCACAGCCAGTTGTATTCAGAAAATATTATATGGCATATTCCAGACATAAAACAGTTCCTAATTTACGTGCACGCCTTTCTGAGGAATGTGGTGAAACCTCACATGGCCCTGCTTTGCCCCACTTGAGCCTGGGACGCCTCCCAGGCCAAGCGCATCTGTGCTGGAGTGCTAGCGCCCAGGGATCCCCTTCGCAGCAGCCCGCCTGCTTGGTTTCGGCCATGATGCAGAAGCTTGTGCTCAAGGAATCATTTTACTGAACAGCCACAAGGACACAGGTCGTGATGGTGGTGACCCAGACCCACCACAAAGAAGCCCAGAGGGAAGATGACGAGTGTTCTTGATCACCAAGGGAAGAAGAGAAGTCATATCCTGAGATTGCCAAGATCTGTAGTTCAGCAGCTATTTTGAGAGCTCACCTCCATACAGCTTTTATCAGTTCATTGTTAAAATTGTTTTCCTTTACGATTTCCTGTTGCTCTTTTTTCATGCCTAATACATTAAACTTTATCTCATGTGAATGCATGTATGATAAGACGAACATAGGATTCAAAACTGCCCAGACTTAGGAATCTGTTAGGATTATCAGATCATATTCCCCTGTACATACAGAGGGACTACTGTGTATAGATACATAGGTAGATAAATTAGATAGATAGACAGATCACTTTCTTTTTTCTGTTATCCAGACAGCTTAGATCTTATAGCTTAGTAGAAGGCAAAGGATTAGAACAGCAATAATAGCAATATACATTGTAATGTTAACATACAGTATATTTGCATATAGCAGACATGTCAGCAATTGGCTCTGACCTAAAGGTCACAGGAAAATGTGGGGTAATATAGTCCCTTATAGCAGCCTTTCCAGGTGGCGGGCAAAGGTCACAGACCTAACCAGGAGTGGAGGCAGGAGCAGCCTCTCTGCTTGCTTTCCTTTCCCACGTGCCCCTCGAAGTGTGACAATCTCCACAGCCATGTGATGCTAGCACTTAGTAGATTTTTTTTTAAATCCAACATGGTCCTTGAATCTAAGCCAGATTCCTCAGCTGCTGTTTAACCAAAGCAGCAGCAATCAAGAGTGATTTTGACTATAAGCTGTCAAGAAAAAAATACTGAGGTGTCATAATTAAGACAAGCTATTACCTAACTGATCTCTATTTTAAGAAATATTAATTTTCACTTTGCCAAATATAGACTTTAGCTTTTTTTCCCCCCATTGAGTCATCTCATAGTCAAACACATAAAAGAGCTCTCTCGCCAAATGAATGATGTATTTGAATGTCATTGATAGTTTTGTTCCATGAGAACTCGCGCGGGAGGTGGAACCCTGGCTGGCTTTGCAGACTGGAGAGATGACAGGGCGGCTGTTTCCTGGGCTGAGACATGAGCACAGTGGAGAAAGCAGTTGGGCCAGCTCCCTGGGATGCACCTCTCTGGGGCCCAGGCAGGGCTGAGTACACGCAGTGTTCCTCTCTCCCTGGCTTCCAGGTTACTGTAGCCGAGGTGTCTTGCAGGACTGGAAGGTGGGGCATCCCTGGGGCTCACCTGCCTCCTTTGACAGGCAGGAATGTGGTCTGTAAGTTTCTCAAAGATACCAATGATCTTCTCTCCAGCAGAAGCTTCCTTTGAAGTGCTGTTCACATGGCTGTCTTTTAGGGAAAGGGGAAAATTGTTTTAATGACCAGGTATTAGAAATATCCACTATCATCAGGCTTCCCTTTCATCTTCTAGATCCTTTTCAGATTCATGAGAGGAAGTGACAGGAAAGTCCCTTGGGGAACAAGAATAGCACCAAGAAGGAGCTGCCTGGGTTGCCTTCTCCTGCCAGTAGAGTTCAATTTTGCCAGGGTTATTTTTGCCCTTGGCTGTCTTCTTCTTCTCTAATTGCAGGGCCATATGGTACCTCCGCCCCACACAGAGAGTTGGTGCTTTCTCTCCATTCAGCTTCTGTCCTTTCTGTTGCACAAATCACCTGCCATGCTGGTGGGGTTGTACAGACTTGTTCCTAAGTCACCACCACCTCCACATCTTAGCAGTTTGAGCTGAAGCCTCCTGTAGATGCCCTGAATTGCTAAGGAGGAAGGAAAAATTGAACAAAAAATGGTGAAATGCAACTGAGTTTTGGGGGCAGTGAGATGGGTTCAAATCCTGGCTCACAGTGTTGTTCTTACCAGCAGAACAGTGAGCGTTTGAGTGTTTACCTGTTTCAGGGTGCCATGCACTGTGAGTGCATTTCTTGGTCATGTTTGTCTTCTTCTCAGGGAACTGAGGCTCCCAGTGGCTGATTATTCAGACACTTGGCCAAAGTGTGTGGCTCATTTCTCAGTGTGGGCTTTGTCTTTCTGAATTCCACACTTTTAAGCCAACAGCACCTTTTCAAGTGAATTAAAACTTTACTTTTACTGTATTCCATGCTATAACACAACCTGGAAATAGAACTACTAGTGATCATGCTGGGGGTTTTTTTGTTTTTGTTTTTTAACAATAGCAACAGCAAACATTGATTGTCTCACAGGGTTTCTGAGGTCAGGAGTCCAGAAACCTTAAGCTGAACAAAGCTGAGCAGAGCTAGCTCATGTACTCTGAGATGTCTTTTGAAAGCTTGCAATTGTGCTGCAGTCATCCTGAGACTTGTGGCTGCAGAAAGCAAGACTTAGAAGTTGGCAATCATGCTTCTCCTAGAACACTCTAAATGTAGAATTGACAAATGTAGAATTGAGAGTGTCTTGGAGAGCTGTTGACTGGGTGGATGTAATGTTTGGGGTGGCTTGATAGAACATTGAAGGTTTAATTTTCAAGGCATCTACCTTTAGTGGAATTAGACCAAATAATGATCTGAAGTACATGGATAATTCCTTATCCAAATGCCCCAGGTATGTTTTGAGAGAGAGTTGGAGGAGCTGCCTTCCGTGGCAGTATTTCCACTGCCGCCCGTCTGATGCGCAAGAGCGAGGGGCCGTGTGCCTTCTCTGTTTCAGGTCTTTTCGTGAAAGGTCCACTTTGTGCTCAGCTAAATATCATGCCCTAGAACCTAATCCCGTGGTTATGTCTGGCTGCAAGACAAGCTGGAGACATGGTCTGCATTCCAGCAAGCACACATGGAAGTTGGGAGCGCCTTTGCCAAGAATGGGTGGCAGAGTGGTGTTGGACATCAGGAGCAGGCTGTGCCACCAAGAGCAGATGCACAGCTTTGACATGTTTGAGACCACCGTGGCAGTTGGTGAAAGGAGAAAAGAGGCCAGTGCTTAGAGCGGAGAGCCAGGGCAAGATCACATCGAGGACGAAGAACTGTGCCTGACCCGTGGTTGGAGAGTGACTTGTTCGGGGAAATGAATCGGGAAGTTGTACTAGAGAGCAAATGTCTAGCTGTCTAACGTGGGCCATGTTAATTGTATTATTATATAAATAAATATTTAAACTGTAGATTAGTATTTGTAACCGGCATTACAAGTAAATACTATCACCTTTAATTTTGAAATAGTTTGACTCCTGTAAACTTGCACACCCATACAGAGAGTTTTACGTACGCTTCACCCAGCTTCCCCAGTGATGTTCTTAAACCAAGTGGCTGGCGTCACTGCTCATCAGTCATCTTGGTGTGTATATCACATATGTGTTTATAATACATACATGCATGTATGCTTGCATGTTATATGTGCACATGCACATGTTTCAGTTTGTATGTAAGCCCTATCTGATGCGTAAGAATGTACTAAAAAGAATTGAAAACAGATGCTTAAGTGAAAACTCGCATGTGACACTGTTCACAGGAGCCAGAGGGTAGACAGAAACAACCTGTGCTCCATCACCTGATTAATGGCTAAACTAACGGGGTGTCCTTGTGGAATGGAATGGATACCGTTCATCCATAAAAAGGAATGAAGTACCAATGTGTGCGGTATCATAGTGGGTCTCGAAAGCTTGGGGTATGGGACATGCCAGGTTTACACAGCACATCCAAGTTAAGAAAACGCACAGTAGTTGCTAAGCTCAGGAGGGAGGAGCAGGGAATGAAAGCAGAATGAGAATGCAGTTTCTCTTCGTAGTGGTGAGATGTTCTTCTGGGGTGACATCGTGGGCCACATTGTGAAGGTACAAAATGCAATCACACTTACATTTGAAAATGGTTCAAACAAAGGATTCTGTGTTGTGCTTATTTTACAATAAATACATTGAGGCAGTATCTAAAACCTTTCTCTCAAAAACTGGGTAGAAATTTCAACGATTCTTTTTTATTTATTTATTTATTTATTTTTCTTTTCTTTTCTTTTTTTTTTTTTTTTTTTGAGACAGGGTCTCACTATGCAGTTCAGGCTGACCTTGGGCTCACTTTGTAGCCAGACTGGTCTCGAACTCACAACGATCCGCCTGGCCTGCCTCAACCTCCCGAGTGCTGGGATTACAGGAGTGTGCCACCATGCCCAGCTGATTCTTTTTTATTTCTGGAAAAGAACACATCCTGCTTGGGCACTGCACGAGGAGCGGCCTGGATTATCAGCTTTGAAGGGGCACTGCGGGTTTGGGGCTGCTGCTTTCTCTACGTTGTGGGTGCAGGCTGGGAGAGGCCAGTGCTTCTGTGAGGTGTCTGGGGCCAGTCTGTGAGCACAAGGCTCCCTGGCTGTTCGCCCCGCAGTGTATAATGCGTGCCCCGAACTTCACTCTGTGAGGTGATGTTTACTCCGTTAGATGAATTTGTATCATTCGCACTGATTAAAGGAAAGGCTGGTCTTCTATTGGTGTTGGAAGCCGAAGGCTTAGAGCACCCTTTTTGGAGCCACTTGAGTTTTTTCCTTCGTGTAAATGATAGCAGCCGAGCAAGTGTTAACTTATAGCCCACACAATACCTTTGTGTTCTTTCAGCTGCTCAAAAATGTAGTCTGTAGAAAGAATGTTATTTCCTAGAAAGATGAGTACACCTCACTTTTTGTTAAACTGCCAGTTGGTACTTATAGTCATCCTGCCGGAGCCTGGGCTTCCTTGGAGGTGCTGGGGTGCAGAGGCACTGGCTTTTCCACTGCAGTTCCAGCCTGGAAGCAGTGCTTGAGGATGCCTGGTGGAGAAATCTACACACTTGGCATGGGAGGAGGTGGGTATGTGGAAGCTTAGCCTTCCTGAAACACAGTGACTGTTCCAAATCTCTTCATTCCTGCCTGAGTTTTCTACTCTGTAGTGTAGGTTTCCAGTTAAGGACTTGATATTCTTCTTTGCTTACTAGTGCCTGCCGGTGGCTTTTGAAAGCCCCAGGATTCACTGTTAACGATTGATGGCAAAGCCAGGAGCTAACAGCTGTGGGTCTGGTGACCCTTTAATGTTTTAACCTTCAGAGAGTTAGGGGAATATTTATCACATAATTACGCACACCACAGAACAGAACAAGCCCAGTCTATAAAAGAGCCTGGAAGCTCCCCTCTTGGTTGCTGTGTTTGTGCAAAGCGATGCAAAGGGAGTCAAGTGGTTGTCAGGCGTGTAGGGGAGAATTGGGCTCTTCAGCTGGTGAGCAGCTGCAGGTATGTACAGTGTGTTATTGAGCCATTGAACTGGATTTCCATAAAGAGGACGGTTCATTGTCCAGTGCTTCTTTTAATATGTCAGATAGCAGCTGTAGTACCTGTAACTGATTTGCATGTAGATGAAGCGTTCTGGACAGCTTGTAGTAATGACTACATACATTGATGATGAGAGCTGCGACTTTTTCTGGAGGTGTGCTCGTGGGGCCCATTTCCCTGACTTTGTTAAATTTCACATGAAATGCACACAAGAAGTAGCCATTTCATTTGCTTTACAGGCAATAACTTCCCGAGTTCTCTTCATTTGAGCAATTGTTTTGGCAAAAGATGGCAAAGATGTCAGCCGCACCTTCACAACAAATTGAGCATCAAGGAGAACAGAAAAAGAGAGAGAAGCAGATGAAACTATCACACATATCACTCTGACATTAAAGAGTTAAAATATTTCTAATAAATGTAACTAATTAGGTAATACAAACGATGATGGAAATGGAGACTATAAGTTGGGCCCTTTAAAAACTGTATATAACAAAGTTTTTCTGAAGATGATGAAATCTTTTTCTATACGTATTTCCTAACAGCTGTGTTCTTTGCCTGACTGAGATGTGGCAAAGGCACTGAAGTCCCCAGCAGGTCTGTGGTGAGCACAGGGCAGGGTTTGCCTCCCCACTGTGGGCCTTGGAGACTGAGAACAATGTGCAGTCAGTAGATACCTAGAGAAGGCGGGCCGGGTCCCAGCGCTGATGCTGAGAGTGCTGTGAATCAGACCACTGCTGGGGTGGCGGCAACATGATCATTTTGTTCTGGTTTAGCATAAACTTTTACAACCCAAAGGCTTTTGGCGACTGTAATTGAAAACCATGTGATACCAATCTCTGATGATGATTCAGTGCTGATCCCAGACAGTAGTACATATTGAAAGGTAAGCTGTCATTTTAGTTTACTGTCTTAAAAGCTGCATTACTGAGCTTGAAAATTCACTGTTCTAAACAGAACATGCACATTTCTCAGATCATACTACCTTCTTCAGGAAGAATAAAATTTTTGAGTATCCTGAATTTATCTAAGTTCTGCAGTTTTCTACTGTTATTTGGCGTGGTGTTTATTTGTTGGTTTTGAGACAGGGTCCTGCTATGTAGTCCATGCTGGCCCCCAAATCATGGTAGTTCTCCTGCCTCAGACTCCCAAGTGCTACCATACCTAGCAGTTCTACAGGTTTTTTTTTCTATAGGTTTTAAAAGCTTTACAAAGATTAATAATTTGTTTCTTTGCAGATTATTTCAAATATTATTTTTACCCATTAAAACTTTAAAGGAAGAAAGAGAGGGGAAAAAGAAACCCTGAAGAGCACTGATGGGGCTATGGGGATATACGGGAGTGGCTCCTCCCTGCTCCTGGGTGTTGACAGGCGGTTTGCAGTTCTCCCGAGAAGGTTGTGGACAGAGGAGGAGACAGTGACATGGCAGTCTGGGGGCCTTCCAGATGAGACCAGTGATACAGAGCTGCTGCTGAGTATCAGGAGGTGAGACGATTAATTCCAGTCCAAGCCCGCAGTTCCAAGTAGGTGTTTAAAGTGCTGACTGAGCGGGGTGGAGCCCAGGAAAGAGGAAAGTGATTTCTAACAAGCCCCACACATGAACCTCTACCTTAATGTAATTATTTTTAGAAGACAGATGAGAGGCTGTTCACCAAGACCCATGTGATCTGAGGGGGTTGGGCTGGGAGCTTTGCCAGTTTTCCTATTACATTTTTTCTGGATGCTGGACCAAACTGACCTGCCTCTGGAGCCTGGTGGAGCTGAGAGACTTAGGGGGTGGTGACCACGCTGAATCCCACATGGCCCGGTTGGTCAGACATCCGCCCACCGTGGTCTGATGTTTTGTCAGCGTGATTCTGTGGTAAGGTCTATGCCATTCACTGTTGTCTACAGGCTTCTGACTCCTTAGAACTGACAGGGCTCCCTTGCTCCCCACCCCTGCCTCTTCCATTTTGCCTGGTTCCATTTGATGCTGTCATGGGCAGCTCTGCAAATGAATGCTCTGCTTCAGGAATGTGGTGAACAGCGTGATTCCAGCCACCCTAGGTGCCTGTCACTTCTGCAGGCAAAAGCAGGAAACTGAATGAAACTTTTGCTTCATCACGTCCTGTGAAGTGCAGAGCCCTGTGTAATAGGAACATCTGATTCATTGTCTCACAGTTCTTACAACAGTTTCTCAAGCTGCTGATGAGAAAATGACTTCGGCTTTACTTGTGGCGGGCACTCTTTTGCCCCTTCTCATGGAATCTGGAAGAGATTCCATTGTTTCCCAGTGGAACACATCAGGTCTTTCCATTGGGCGTATTATCTACTGCCATTGTGTATCAACCTTTGTGGTTTGAGAATGCAGATTAAAATTTTAGTTGTGAAAGTTTGCTATAAAATAACAAAAATTCCCCAAAGACAAAAATTAACTTTACTTGAATCCCTCATTTCCTCTTTCTTTCTTGTCTTCCCTTTTCCCCTTTTATTACTTCCCTTTTATTCCCTCCTTTGAGAGAATTTCCCTGGGCATTTGCTGTATAACAGACACCATTGTCACTTGGGATCTGTTTTACATGATCTTTACTTTTGAATTTCTGTGCATGGTAGAATAGGACCTCATAGACTTACTGCTGTGCGATCTCAAGATTAATATTCTGGAATTTATGCATGTTGTTTGGAGTGATACAGAATTATGAAAGGAGCATTTTAACTCTCTGTTAACTGCTAGTTATAGTTCCTTCCAGCACTGAGGGAAGAATTCTTTCTTAGTGTGCTTGTGCATTTGAATCCTAACTGTTCAAGCCTCTCTTTGAAAGTCTTTTAATTTTGTGCAGCATCTACCATTCCATAGGGCAGGTTATACATTTTGAGTTCACGGAGAAGCAGCCATTGGGAAAACAGCCTTTTGTTACTGTCCTCACCAGGACAGGACAGGACAGGACAGGGTAGAGAAGATACCACTGTTCACCAGACCTCTTTATCTTCTGTTGTTTTCTTTTCCCTTCTCCACTCCCTCCTGTATTGCTCTTGACCTCACCCATATCATCAGGATTGCCCACACTACATGGTCCATATAGTGATCCAGCCACCCCTGTCCTGGGTCTTCACAGTGAGGTAGGCAAGAGTATGGTCTGACTAAATGGCTCCAATGTCTGGCATAGAGCTTTCTCCTCTTGAGGGAAATGGTTATGAAGGATTATTAGTTCAACCACAATTTGTTAAGTGGTAAGATGGGCTGTCATGCATATTAAGGTTTTTGATAGACTGTTGTGTAAGAGTTTTGCTAGACAAATTATGTGACTAGTCCTTAGGGAATGTATGTTCTTGTTGGGAAGACAAGTAAACAGGTCATTTCATTACAGAGTAAATACTTCAGTGGCATAGCAAAGGAGTGGATACTGCGGGAACTCATTGTAGAGATACTCAGCCCATGAGCCAAGATTTCTGGGAAGAAGTGAAGATTGAGATCAGCTTGAAGCTGAAAGAGCTTGAGGGAGTATTCCTCCCGGCAGGAATTGGTGGCATGGTGGTTTCTGGTGGAGGAATAACAGGTGAGGTCTCCAAGTGCAGACCATCATCCGCAGCCGTTGGCCAAGACTTCCCTGCCTTTGGAATATTTACTTGAGAGGATTGCAGGGAGCTAGAAGTATCCAATAGATTCTAAACTTCTATGGATATTCTGGAAAGCAGTAGCAGATCATGAAAGAACTTTCAGGAATTCTATAGAATTTGTATATGAACATGGGCACTTTGGAAAACCACTGGAGGTCTTTAAAACAAATAACTGATGTAATTAGGTTTGCATTTGTTGTTGTCTCCTGGACACCTTAAAGGTCTACCTTATCTCATGTGTTACAGTGAGATTTTGTGCTAAATTTGACTTTACATAGGCGAGAAAGTAAGAACAAGAATCCTTTCTTGATAAGCAGTCCTTTTGAAAACATGGGGTTACAGAAAGCAGTACTCAAACTTTACCAGCCTATGTTGATGGTTCCCAAAGTGTGTGCCAAGGAATTGATGTACTATGAAATGCTACATGAAGAAAGAATTGAGTAAGCAAAGAGTAGTTTATTCTTTTTGGGTAGCAGCCTCTGAAAGACTTTTGAGAAGCCTTGCAGTATTCTGTTTAAAAACTGAGTTGAACCTGTGCTTTCTAACATTATTTGACTCAATTTTCCTTACATCTGAGACTACATTGTCATTTGTATGCTATGCTATGGAGGAAATATTATACTTGGTAAAGACAATTGTAAGAGTGAAGGAGGAATGAAATTTTATCTTGGTTCTTTCTTACTTTGTGATAGTATTTTCTCTCCCTTGCTGCCTTTCTACTGTGATAAAGAGAAGTTTAAAAACCTATTGCTACCTTGCACATATGTAGCTATAAAGAAAGATAATGGAACTGCTACAGTGACGCATCTCAGAAACATCAAATCCCATTGAAATAAAGCATAAAATTAATATTTATTCTTAAAATAGTAAAGCTTAGTTTATGCATCAATGGAGAAATGAAGGTTTCTTTGTAACAATGAGTTCAGTATTACTGCATGATGACTTGCTAATGAGCTTGCTAATGAGACCCAACTTTTACTATAGCTTTTTTGCCTAAAACTACTCATTAACATATATTAACGAGTACAACACTATCATAATCTAACAACTACCCAATAGGAAACTAAATTACTCAGGAACTTGGGTGTGCGTATTTACATTAAAATAGTGAACTTTCATCATTCATGAATATTCTTTGTGCTGTATATATTTTCTCAAATCTATGTTTCACAAGCTAATGGCATATTGGCATACATATTTAAATATTTATTAAATCAGTTCTAAACATCTGTTACACTTGCTCCTAAATTGTGGACTATTGATATTTTTAAAGCAACATTCTTTTTCAAAGTCCTTTGAACCACGTGTCTTTGTCTTCTTTTTGCTGAGACAAAATACCCAACACCCAAGTTAAAGGAGGGAAGGTTTATTATAGCTCACAGTTTGCAGAGGTTTCAGTCCATAGTTGGCTGGCTTCAAGGCAGGGTGGCACACGGCAGAGGGCATTGCGAGGAGAAGCAGTTCATAGTGGCCAGAAAACAGCAAAGGAGCAAAGGCGGTGGCAGCAGCCTGGCTTCTTTATATCCATCGAGGCTAATCACCCTTTGGGTGGTGCCACTCATAACTAGGGAGGGTCTTCCCATTGTCTACACCCAGAACTGTGCCAAACCAATCAGCGACAGATTTAGTAATCACATACTCTTAATCCCAGCAACATGCACTCTAGATTCAGCCACCTATGAAGAGCCCCACCTATGACCACATGAGGCTTATGGGGATGTCTAGACACAAGCCATAACTGTCTTGAATGGTGGTTGTTTATTACAGAGATATATGACAGTAGGTTTCTCTGCTTTCCTGTAACTGGTAGGTCAGAATTTTATAGCTTCTGGCTAAAAGCCACAGAAAGACTTTTATTGTTAAAATCACTCTCTATTCAGTATAATAAAGTGGAGATGGGATGCTAGCATCTTGAGCAATGATCTGTTATCAAGCTCTGGTTTATAAAATGGCAGAGTGGTCCATGAAGTCCCCTCCAGCCTCTAGTAGGTAGCATGTCACTCCTCTCTGCCTGTCCAGTGGCATTTACATCCCTCAATAGCAGGATTATGGATGGATTGATAAAAGCGCACACTCCTTTCTTAATTTGCAGAATTGCATAAATTGTTGCCATAATAGTTTGTTCTCCCTGAGTTGACTAAGATCTTTGCCAGAATAGACATGGTAATGCTAACCTTTTGGAAAGACACTATGCCAGGGATTGGTACTGTTCAGTTAGCTCCCACCTATCACAAGTGGCTTCTGACAGGCAGTGTGGCATATAATCATGCACCAGCTCAGTCAACACTTCTGATGGGCAGCTGGGGTTCCCAGTTCCTCTGAGACTGACACCTTTCCCATATATGTGGTCAGGGTGTCCTGTGAATCAGGGATTCATGCCATAGGTGCTTTCATGTTGATATGTTCAGTGGGTGGGTGCCAGTGTTAAAAAGCAAGAAATCAATCCTATTCCCAGTTCACTCTTTTCTTTTGTTCACCATTCATTATGTGTTAGGCATTGAGCAAAGCATTCATTGTTAGATACATTGTCTCAAAGGAACCTCACTATGTCCAAAGGAACTGGGCCATGCTAGAGAGTTGAGGTTCAGTGGTCACCTGTTAAGTGGTCTAACTGGATTCAAATAGAAATCTAAAACTCAAGTCTTAGCTGTAACAATGTAAAAGACCTCCCAGTAAGTAATTTACCTTTCCCCTTATGTCGCGAATTCTATTTTAGTTATCCATTACTGCCTCACGACCCACTTCAAAACTTAGTGATTCAAAGGCATACAGTGCATTTATTTTGCATCTGAATCTGTAATTTGTCTGGGGTTGTGTTTGTTCCACAAAGTGAAGCTGTGGTACTGTCCTGACTGACACAGACTCCTACAGAGTTGAGGCACCTGTTGGCCAGAAGCCTCAGTTTCTCTCCACAGGGTCTCTGGATTCTTCCCATGGCTGGTGTATTCGAGGACCAGTGTGCCGAGAGACCAAAGCAGAAGCTGCGAGGGCTTGACCGACCTAACCTTGGAAGTAACAGCACCTGCTCCTTAGTAACCTCTGAACTGCTGCTCCTTTTTCTAGTCCAGTCTGTCACAGAGTCTAGTGTTCTCCAGTGGAGACGAAAGTGTCTTTAAATCTGTCAGGTCACAAGAGCCTGTGATGTAAGCCTTCCAATGGCTCCCCATGCCACTCTCAGGACCCCAGGCCTCATGGGGCTGCCATGTCCACGTTGGCATCTGACTCGCTCCACTGGCTCCAAGCGCCTTCCTGCCTCAGGGTGCTTTCCCTTGCCATTTGCCTCTGTACCTAGGACCCTCCTCTGGGTGTCCCTGAGTAGCTCCCACCCTTTTTCCTTCACTGCTCTCTACGCAGGTTCCCTCCTCAGGGAAGGTCAAGGCAGTCTTAACAATATAAAATCATAATTCTGCTGTTCCATTTTTACCATTCCCTCCCACTCTTCTGGCTTTTGTTTCCCTTATAGCAAGTGACATATTATATACTAATTTGTTTCTTTATTATGTGTTTCCACCCACTTAGAATATAAACTCCAATGGGACAGGACTGTGGTTTTGCTTGTTTACTCACTATGCAACTTCTGTGTTCCTAGCTTGTGTTAATCAGTAAAAATATAATGGGACACACACAACCCAAGTCCTTATGGTATTTTTATGTTGGCAAACGAGAAAGACAACAACAAATCCACAGATACAGAAACTACAGATTGTGAAAGGTGCTATGAAAGGGAGAATAATGTGGTATCTAAAGGAAAGGTAGGGGTTACTGAACTTTGGATAGGACTAGGGAAGACTTTGGGGAACTTTGGGGACTCTTAGGAAAAAATTTAACAGTGGCTTCTGTAGATTTTTCATCCAGTCAGCATTTATTCAGTACCTAAAAATGAGTCAGATACTCTTCCAGGTGCTCAGGACTTAAAGGAGACAAAGACTTGTGTTCTCCTGAACTTTACATGGTAGAATGGGGAAGTTATTTTCTGACTGCTATTTATACGCTAAGATAATGACGTACCAAGATAACAGTCCCCCCTTTCTGCAGGGATATGCTAAGACCCCCTCAGGTGCTGAGACTGCAGGTGGAACTAAACCCTATATACCTGAGGGTTTCTCTTCTGCATATGTACATGTGAGAAAGTTTAATGTCTGATTTAGGCACAGTAAAAGATGAACCACAATAATGGTGAAATAGAGCAGCTACACAGTGTTCTGTAACAATGTGAATTTTATCTCCCTTTGTCTTAAGATATCTTGAATTTAATGTACTGTATGTAGCTAAGCTCTTAGCGCGTACTGTGGCTATAACCTTTGTAGTTTGAGGCACACCAGGAAAACTAATGTACATTTCTTTTTTTTTTTTTTTTGTCTGCAGTTCATGGGTGGAAGATTCATATATGTTAACAACTTTAACGTACGATTTTTCTCTTTCCTTAAGTTGGGAGTGTCCACCTTTTCACTTAAAGGAAGCATTTTACAACATCTCCTTGGCATAACCCAATTGTCAGTGTCCCTGTTGTGCACTCTGAGGACATTGTTAAGTACAGTGAGAATTCATTGAATAGCAGCACTGTCACACCTTGACACCTGATCTCATGGCTGAGATGCAGGTAGCATATACAGTGTGGTTTCACTGGATGAAACCATCCCAGGTGATGGGACAAGACAGTATGAGGTTTCATCAGGCTACTCCACCCAGTACATAATTTAAAACTTTTGTTTATTTCTGGGATTTTCCATTTTAATATTTTTGGACTGTGGTTGACTGTGGGTAGATAAGTGGAACTACAGAAAGGGTAAAAGTAGACAAGATGGGACTACTGTGTGACACTCAAGGTTCAGTCAAGATAACAGCAGTTAAAGCTGGTGATCTATTCCTGAGTATCAGTGTTGGATGTCTGAAAAAGCAAAAATTAGTCTGCACTTACATGAAGGAAAAAATTTCTGGTAGCAGCTTGAACTCTGAGCAGAGTTGAAGGGGTTGCAGTTGCTTGAATCCAGAGGACAGAAGTGACCGTGGGGGAGCTGAGAGCCCTGTTGTCTGAAGAGCTGACCCCTCTCCCAGTGCCGGGCAGCTGGTTCCTGGGAGCTGCAGACTGAGCTAGCTGCCACTGCCAGGGAGAAGAGCCTCACTGGGGCCACAGTGACAGGAGCAGCGAGGAAGCAGGAGGTGCAGTCTCTCCTCCATGCCTCCTGCTTCCCATCCAACTCACTCGTCCACTGTTGCGCAGGAATCCTGAGGACAGTTCATACACTCCTGACCCCATGTCACAGAGTGTAGGAAAGGATAGATTTGGAGCTAGGAGATGGCTTTGATAAGGGCTGGGGATGGGAAAGTTGTCATTTAAAACTGGGTGCTAGGGAACTTCTTACTAGAAAGATAACACTTGAGCCGATACTTGAGTGGAGGTTTGGAAGCAACCATAATAAAGCTGTTTTGTGAAGGTTTGGCCACCTGACAGAAGAGTATGGTCAGGAATCATTGAAGTGCAAAGACCCAGAGGCAGGATCCTCTGAGGAGTGTGGTAGGGCCAGGAGGCCAACGTGGCTGACACAGAGGACTGCAAACATGTCAGGTGGTGTAAAACTTCAGAGCACAGCACAACAGCAAGAATCAACATATCTGGGGTTTTCATCACAGTTCAGCCCCCTTCAGGGATGTAGTGAATAACAAGAACCCTTCTGAGCCCTCAGTTTCCTTGTGGGCATAGTAGTGCTACCCGCGTGGTTCTGATGGAGTGCTTGTAGAATGCCTGAATCAGTAAGTGCTTAGTAAATGTTTTGTGGTGGTGGTGATAGTGGTAGTAGACATCAGTTGTGAATTGAACACCTGATGAGATGGTGGTGACGATGGTGATGATGATGATGGTGATGATGATTTTTGAGAACCCAGGCCTAAAAACCTAGGGTAAGAAATAGCCTTTGGTATCTTGTGTTCATCCAATCCCTTGACTTTCTGAAAAGAGTTCTAAATTGTGCATCGGGCACTATGAGGTTCTCTAATAAACGTCCTAATGTAATATCACTCTCATCATCAGTATTCGTGTAAGCTGAAGCATGTGATGGCAGATGCTAATGGGACTGTGAAAAGTAGCAATCCTTTTTCCCTGCGAAGCACTGGAGTGTATCTTTCAGTGTTGGTTCCATTGAAAACTCCTGGGGTAGGTCGGAGACGGTCCCAGCGGCTGGGTGCTGAGCTGGAGATTCCAGGAAGCTGTCTCTGGCCATGTCACGGTGCCTGGTAACGTGGGCACTCACCAGGGATCGAGGTCCCCCTGGGTGGTGGCAGGCTTGTTGACTTGTCACATGGGCTCTGTATTCCCTCCAATAAGCGCCTTTTCCATCTGAGAGGGAAAAATGAGACCTTTGCCAAAAATTTGATTTTTTGTGTGAATTTTGTTTTTTCCATTGGTTTATTTTGGTGTGAAAACCAGTTGTCGATGTAAACTGATATTCATTCAAGCAGTTAGACAGCCGCTTTCCTCTTAGATGCTCATTTCCTATTTTACTCATATAAAAAATTTCCTTTAAAAAGGAATCAGGTTACATCATGTGCAGGTACCAATTCCCTATAATGAATGTAATCATTATGTACACCTAAAATGGACCAATGAAGTTAGTTAATTTTTTAAAAGACACATGTTTCCTATATAAACTTTCATTCAGTGATTAACTTTTACAGTTGCTGATTTAAATTTCATATTACTCTATTCCTATACTCTGTTTTATAGATTGAGATTAGAAGATGCTCTTAGGATTTCCCAACTAGCTCATTTAAATAACTTGTTTTTGTCTGTTTGCATTGAAAAGCCACATCCATGGAAGACCATGATGCCAGTATCCTCTGGATTTATTAAAGACTTGAACTTTTTGTTCAACCCCTTTGGGCAAAAATGTGAGTTTCCCAGAACATGCGTTTGTCACTGTGAGGTGAAGAGTATAAGGGGCAGGTGTCGGGTGAAAACTCTCCCCAGAGCTCCAGGTCATCTGTCCCTTCCCCAGGGCTTTGTCCCACCTTGCTGCCAAGTCAAGCAAATCAGGTGACTCTGCCCTTGACTGGCAGGTGTAGTTGTCAGAGATGACACTAGATGAATCCCAAGAGTGAAAATCAGCAAACATCATTAGGATATTTAATTAATGTGTAGGAAACAAAACAAAAAACAAGTCCTTCGTGTTTTCTAAGAGTAGATTATTTGTGTCACAAGAAAGCTAGCATTGTATTATCTTTTAATGAATTTGTGATTTTTGTTTTTGCCTCCAGTAAAGATTCATTGATGGAATAACTGATTGGCTTTCATCTGGAGTTCCATTAGGTCCAGTGTATGTAGATGACAAGGGTATAATTTGCATTCTGGGGTTAATGAGCATACAGTAGACTTAAAATGATGTGATCATCTCACAGCAAAGCTTTCACCTGACATTTGTGAAGTTAGACTTGTGAAAAAGGGCCAATTTGTGTTAGTTCCTGTAATTTATGGTTCTTCTATAGTAATTGTTCAAAGTAACTGGTACTAGTAAAGATTTGTGCTTGATTTTGGTATTAAAAACTGCTACTTATTCTTATATTAATCTCTTTGATATTTTAGGTAGTGTTCTAATAAAAGGATTTATTTTAAAGTCATTGCGGGTGAAGGTGAGAATTTTGGTTAATTATGTCAGCAGTGTTCCTCACTTGCTGTCTGGGTTTCAAAGCAACTGTTTAGAAGCTGTAGGTAATTGCTTTTTTTAAAAGAAAACTTCACCTCTGAAAGCTACCTAATTTGGCTTAGTATAAGAATGAAAAACAATAATTTATGTGACTCATTCACCTCGGAAGTATAGTCTATACCATAAGTGAGCTCCAATTGTATATAATGAGCGTAATTGCTCATTGAGAAAAAAACTAGTGCATATGAGGGCAGTGGCAATTAATCACCTGATCTAGACCGTTTTGCACTGGATCCTAGTCAGGGTATTTTTCTATTGGTATTCGGCAGGCAGTAGATAAGGTAATGGGTGATTAGGGAAAGGAGAATCAAGGCTGTAATTCATTTTTCTGACAGTTTGCTGATTCCGTGATTTATGGAGAAGAGCCGAGTGATCAGGCCACAGAAGTGGGTTCCACTGCCTGGGAAACCACCCGAAGTGGTGTGTCCAGTGTTCTATTCAATACTTGCTGAATGTTAGAGCTTTGGCTACCAAATTTAAAGCCTTTTCAAGGAATATAATGGCATAAAAGAAAGGAAAAGGCATGTAATAAGAAATGGGAAGAAATCTTATGTTTTATGTTGTCTCTCATGTACCCCTTATTCGACCTTGTGCTACCATTTGGGGAGAAATGTTCCTATGTCCACTATTTCATACTGTAGCATGCTGTTCTCATGTGTACGCTTCACTTGCACTCAGTACTCCGTATTCTTTCACATGTTATGGTTTACTGTGCACGGCATTCCTTTTTGTTTACCTTGGCATAAAAATGCGTATATTTGATGGTAGTCAAAATAAAATTACACATTTGACTGTCCACCTGCCTGTGTAAACTGAAAACTGGTGTATTTATTAAATCAGTGTAAAATCCATGTGGAATTGCTCTAACCATTGTGCTCTTGGTATTAAACATCAAGCAATGTCTCTCTTTGTATCCAGTTATATAGCATTTGTCTAGGAAATAAATGTTATATTCATTGAATTAGAAGGAGTTTATCATGTGAGGAATAAAATGGTTGACATGGAATGAGGGGTATGCAGGCTCTCAGATTTAGGCATTGTTCCAATAAATAGGCATTTTTGTGTGTGGGAATGAATACTAGTGCTAGTGTTCAATGATAAACAGTCTACTATGGTGATATGGTGTGTGTGGTCTTTGTGATTTCTTATGAAAAGGTACCCTAAACAGTTTTTTGTTTGTTTGTTTGTTTGTTTTGAGACAGGACCTCCCTATGCAGTTTAGGATGCCCTTGAACTCACTATGTAGCTCAGGGTGGCCCCAAACTCACAGCGATCCTCCTGCCTCAGCCTCTCAAGTGCTGAGACTACAGGTGTGTGCCACAATGCCCAGTTTACCCTAAAATCGTGATCAGGAAATTTGTAAATTAGTGTGAAAGGCTTTGAAAAATGGTGACTAATGTTACAAGATTTGTGGAGAGAGGAAAAATATACTCCTCATTAGAGAATTAAATTTCATGTAGTAAATCTCTGCTCCACTGAGCCACATAGTGAGTGATCAGTAGCTGCATTCTTTTTGTTTTGTTGTTTTGTTTTTCATTCAGTCCTGCATGTCAGACAAGTGTTCTGCTACTGAGCTATACCCTAACTCAGACACTAGGCTTCTTTCTTCCATAAGCATTTCCCTTTACTAGCACTTACATTTTATTATTGGTATTTATGTATTAGAGATGAGGAAACAAAGGCCCACTGTGTTGGACTTGGTCATGGTTGCCAGTTTGTAGATTCCAGAGCTGGGATTTAAACTTACAAAATCTGATTTTATCTATTACAATATATCTTTTACACTGCAATTCTGGGAGAGCTCTTGATCTTTGATACTTTTGGAAAAATGATGTAACATTAGTGATTTCTGGACTCACACTTCCTCTGGCTTGGGAAAACTAATGGGTGCCGCTGTTAAATCATTAAAGAGTGAATTGTACTATGTATTATTTTCTGTGGAAATGGAACACCTTCTCTACTAAGTGGTAATATTCATCACACCGGAAACTAGAATTTTACCTACTTAGATATTTTTATAGTGTAATATTTTTAACAGCTAATTGGTACACAGTTTACTTGTACCATGAAATTCATCCTTTTGAAGTATCCCATTCAGTGGTTTTTATTATTTTCACAGAACTGAAACCAACACAACTACAGTTAATTATAGAATATTTTCATGATCCTCAAAAGAAACCGTATGTTCACTTGCATTCACTCCTGATGTTTTCCTTTTTAAACTAAGAAAGCAAGCTACTAAATACACATTGGAGACATCAAGTGCTTGACATTGAACATGCAAAGCCATCTATTGTGTTGAAACTCAATATTGTTAATCACAGCTTTTCACCAAAGTAATAATTTTTCTCTCGTATGATTTTGAAAACTATCTGATTGAAATAATTGGAAATTAGTCCATTCCTTTAAGATAAACAGTTGCTGAAATTAATTCAGAGGAATTAAAAGTATTACCTGTCACCATGAAGAAAGTTTATCTGATGTAATCCCATCGTGACTGGCAACCTTCAGTACCAGGATGTGACATTACTGATTTCCTGAATTCTCCTCAGAACGCGAATCCATCAAGATAATTCTGAAAAGTTGATTTTTGATAAGTATTTAGCTACTGTTGAAGATTTTTGCACTTAATTTCCAAAATACTGTTTTTGAAAATTGTGCTTTTAGTTTTTAACGAATGCAGGGTTTCTGTGAGTTCACAGGTACCAGGGTTCTCAGTCCCAGGCATTACCTGACCCTCCTATAGGGTGGATTCTGGCGTGGTTGGTTTACCTACAGCTCTGGTTAGCGATCAATAAGCTGGTTCCTAAGAGCTTGGGTTTGCCCTAGAGAGAGTCCCGGAAGGGCTTCTGCAGCCTTCTTCTGCCCTCAGTGCCGTACCTGTCTCACCTTTCTGGGATGAGGACAGTGGCCACAGGTGAAGAGCTGTAGAAACGCAGCAGGCTGCCCTGGTGTTGTCCTCCCACCCCTGCTCCTGTATCTCTTTTCTGTACAGATGTCTTTGCTGTTCTGTGACAAAGCAAATCTGGTTCTGCTGTTGACTAGCTGTGTAATTTTTCAGCAAGTCACATAATCTCTCTGCATGTTTTGTCATCTGTGACATAAGGATAATATTAACTATTTTATAGGGTTTTGGAAGAGTTAAATGAGGTAATGCATATGAAATATAAATATTGACCTAAATGCATAATGTTTTATGAACAAAATTTTTCAATGCTTTAAATTTGTCAAGGATTGATATATATCTTATCAACATCCTGCAAAAGAGTCAGGGCAGTGGGTACTCAATTCTGTTTTACACACAAGGGAATAGAGTGCATAAAAGGGGTCATCTGGTGTCACCCACTCAGTTGGTTTAGTGGCAGGGCTGTGCAACACTGATTCTTACTTAGCTCCTTCCATTTGAACTGCAGCCTTTACTAATTATCAGGAGCCTCTGCTGGCCATAGGCAAGCACCCAGCGCACCCTCCTGTTCCCAGGCTTCTTGTTTTCTGTGCCATAGCTGACTCCTTCCAAGGTGAGCTGTGCGTGCTCCCACGTACTAAAGGCAGCTGGCCTCAGGAGAAGGATGCTTGGGTGATTTGAGTCATTTCTCTTAAACTACTCTTATTTGCTGCTCAGAACTTCTGTTTCCTCATCCCAGGTCACAGCTGTAGAGAGAAAAAACCGGAAGTAGGCTCAGGCAAACCAGATCAGATGATTCACCTCTCTAGTGTCCAGGGTGCTTTTCTGAGTTATCCACAGAATGGAGCAGATGCCAAGTCCTTATCTGCAGGAAGCATTCGAGCTGTGATCTGCTAGTGAGATTCCTGTGCTTCCGTCACACACAGATGGAACTGACGCGCTGTGGCGTGTCTGTTCTAACTGCGGTGGAATCAGTCTCTACCCACTGTTGTTGAGTAGCTTGGTGGTACAAGATACAATCAGTATCTTGTACAGTGTGTATTTAAATTTTAAGATGTTACAGTAAAAGACACGTTGTCATTAATGTCCTTAAAATACTTGCCTCACTTCAAACACGTTTACATACCATATTATTCTTGCCACTTTCTGGAGCCTTTGTGGGAGTTAGAAGTCTGCATGGTGCCAACTCAAGTGAGTGAGGTGGGTGAGGACACGGGCTTGTTTTCAGACACCTGCCTTTCTGTCAGATGTTATGTGGCTGCAGCCCTCAGCGTATTTTTAATCACACCTCATAACTCACCAAGAGGACTTCCAGCAGCGCTGCAGTGTTAAGAATGATGGATAAACGTGTACAAAGTGAAGGAGGGTATTTTGAGAGGAATCAAGGGCAATGTGTTTTTTTAACTGTGGCAAATTTTGTAAAACTTTTTGCTGTATTTCTAGACCATCCCTTGTATTCAGTTCAGACAGGATTACTGAGTATCCTGTTTTAAGATGCAGGATGGAAAAATGAAGTGAAGGTACTGTTTCTTTTTCTTTTTTTTTTTTTTTTTTTATCGGTACCAGGGATCGAACTCAAGACTGCGTGCTTGCAAGGCAGGCACTTATGCTGCTGAGCTAAATCCCCAGCCCCAAGGTACTGTTTCTGACCTTTATACTCATGAAGCAGGCTGAAGAAAAACAATGCCCAGCAAGTCAAAATAGTAAGTTTAGAAGAGTTCAGCTCTCTTTGCCCTGTGTGACCTTTCTTCCTTGTGACATGAAGAAGTGATTTGTCTGATGCTATGTAGGGAGAATTAAGTAGCACAACTTCAGCGTTTGTGTTCTGTCTGCATTAGAATTGGGTTGGCTTTCTTTATTTCTGTTTATTTTGCGGGGTTCCAGAAAGGGCAATCCACATTCCAGTCCCTTCCAGATGTTTTCCTACTTCTAATGAGCTCTCTATTCAGGTTGTACTGAGCACATCAGACCACTTTTTTTTTAATGTTCTTTTTGTTTGTTTCTTTCTTGTACCGGGTATCAAACTCACAACTTTGCACTTGCTAGGCAGGCACATGAGCTGCTGAGCTAGATGCTTATGTTTTATTTTTTGGAGACAGAGTCTCACTATGTAGTTCAGGCTGGCTTCAAACTCACTATGTAGCCTAGGTTTGCCTAGAACTCACAACTCAGCTTCCTGAGTGCAGATTCTACTTTTTAAAGACAAAAGACTGTGTATGGAGGTGCGTGTGTGTGTGTGTGTGTGTGTGTGTGTAGTTTACTTAGGACCATAGTTTGAGTCACATGTACCCTTCGACCAGAATCCACAGTGTTGTCACTTCTGGGACCATTGGTGTCATGACCTTTCATCCATTCTCATTCATTCTCTCTCTCTCTCTCTCTCTGTCTCTGTCTCTGTCTCTGTCTCTGTCTCTGTCTCTCTCACACACACACAGGTATTTGGATTGAGAGCCTCTGGGTGGTAATTAGCCTGGATTAAGTCTTGGGGGGTGGATTCCTCATGGTAGAATTTTCCTCAAAAAAAAAAAATGAGAAAGGGAAAGATAATGTCTTCCTGTAATGTCAGCACTCTGGGAGGCCGAGGCAGGAGAATCAAAAGTTTATACCCAGTATGGGCAATTTAAGAGACCCTGTCACAAAATTTTTTAAAAAGAGCTAAGCATATAGTTCAGCTGTAAAGCTCTTGATTCAATTCCCCATACTGGAAGAAGCAAAAAAAAAAAAAGAGGTTCTCTCTCCCCCAAGTCAGGAAAGATAGCTGTCTATAAACCAGGAAGAGGCCCTCAGTGCCAGAATCTGCTG
The DNA here is from genome assembly GCA_004027455.1 of Hydrochoerus hydrochaeris. Taxonomy (NCBI): domain Eukaryota; kingdom Metazoa; phylum Chordata; class Mammalia; order Rodentia; family Hydrochaeridae; genus Hydrochoerus; species Hydrochoerus hydrochaeris. The sequence goes on from PVLA01000657.1 coordinate 90,727, forward strand.
CAGCCTTGACCTTGGACTTGCTGCCTTCACACTGGTGAGAACAAATGCTTGCTGTTGAAACCATCCATCTGTAACATCGTGTTGCAGCACTTTCCAAGAAGACAAATTCTTGCAGTTCTGGTGAGGATGAAGTCTCAATTTGGTGCTAGCATTCTCTGACACCTTTCCATTGTTCATTGATCTCTTTTTGTAATCAGAGACCTCAGACTTTAGATTGAATGAAACGGCTGTATTTGGTTGCGCTTACTCTTAGTTACTATTTATGAAGGGATGAAGTTGATTCTTCACTTGCGGCGATGCCAGTTACAGCATCCTCTGTGCCTCTGAGTCTCCATAGTGTACTCTGCCACCCACCGTGGCGCCTTTGTCTGGGCTCCAGGTCCCCAGAGCGGTGTTTCCTTCCCTTGGATGTCACATACATGGTATCATGCAGCAACAGCATTTGGACTCTGGGTTTCTTCTCACTTATCATAATGATCTGAGGTTCGGGCCACTGTGTGTATCAGAGGTGAGCAGCAAATGTCGAGTGTAACATTTCGGATGGGCCAGTTATTCACAAAGCAACTATAAACATTCGTGAATAAAATTTTGTGTGAATTTAAATTTTTTTTCTCTGGGGTTGGATTGTTAGAATACATGGTGAGTCTATGTTTTAACATTTTAACAAACTGCCAAAATGTTTTCTGAGTGTACCGTTTTGTGTCCTTATGAGTAAGGCAGGAGAGTTGTAGTTGCTGTATAGTTTTATTAGCATTTGGTATTTTTAGAAAATAATTTTTTTATTGATTCTAATAGGTGTGTGAAAATGGTTTGCTTTTTACATAAAGCATTTTGATTTGAAGTGAAAATGTTGCATAAATAATGCTACTGATCCTCAGAAATGCAAAAAAAAAAAAATTGTATGGGAGGTAGGGAACTGCACAAACTTTGGGAGTGACACATTTTTCTGTGCACACTACCATTAGCTAAAGGGTGCCTAGCAGCAGGCCATCCTGGATCCCTAACAAGTGCAGACCACCACATGACAATAGAAAACAGTGGCCTGCTTTTAATGTAGGGGTCATTTAAGTAACTATTAATTTTTGTAGTCTTGTTAGATTTTGACAAGTAGGACCGAGATTAATTTGATATCATGTGGCACCACAGGACATTAGCAGTTTAATCTGAATGAGATGATGTTGCTTCTATCAACAGTTTGGCCCTGAGACTGTCTGGACAGCTGCTGAGAAAGATCTCAGCAGAGATGCTTGTCTTGTAACCTGATGGTGATGAGAACATGAAACAGTAGGAAACGGCTTATTGATGGGCTTTTTGGGGTTTTCCTTTTTTGTGGGGGGGATGCCACTTAGACTGGATATTGCAAGAGAATTTCTGGAGTAAGAGACTGCACGTGAGCTCCTGTCCAGCTCCCTTTCTTTGGCCATAGTTTGTGGAGTTTGAGGATAAGAAAGGTCACTTTCTGTTCTCTACAGTAAGGGTCACTGAAGCCAGATATACTCAAGGTTTACAGACCATAAAATGTGCTGAGAAGCAAATAGTCACTCAAGCTTTGCTGGGTGAACTTTGGGGCCGTTGCTAATTTCTCCTGCTACACTGAGTAAAGGCATAGCACACATTCATCAGTTAAGTTGTGATAGGTTGGCAGAAAGGGCTGATAATGTTCACCTTCTGGTACAAATATTATAGATATTTTAGTACTTAAAGGGGCCGGGGATTTAGTTCAGCAGCATAAGCATCTGCCTGGCAAGCACAAGGTCATGAGGTCGATCCTCAGTACCAAAAAAAAGTCTCTATCTCAAGCTTAAAAAGAAGTGTGTAGGCCAGGGATTTAGCTCAGTGGCATAAGCGCCTGCCTGGCAAGTGCAAGGTCCTGAGTTCAATCCCCAGAACTGCAAAAAAAAAAAAAAAAAAGTGTGTAATCATGAATGTGGTTCGGTGTTTGAAAATAGAATCAGGTAGAAAAATAGTACCACCTTCTCCCCAGATCTGTCTGTGATCTGTTCGTCTTTCTAGCTCAAGGCAAGTGCTGTTGCCCTTGAAGCTGGCCTGCTATGAGACAAGAACCTTGGAACATGTTATTTCTGTGATTCAGCTACTGTCTATAATGCATTTGCATCTTTTGTGAAAACTAAGTTAATCTTGAAGATATTAAATCGAATGCCCAAGAAATCAAATCCCACAGTGTTTCTTAAATACACTGTTTTCAATTTATAAAAGCCTTGAATAAGTGCCAGCTCATTGGTATAATTCAGAATATGAGAGAGATTTCAGTAAGGAAATGGTTATCTTATCTCTTATCACTGAAGCTTTTCACCTAAGGTCACCACTGTTAAGGCTTTAATGTTATTCCACTCATTAAGCTATGTAAATATAAAGTTATAAAGCGTGTAGTTTACCCCAAGCTTTATTTTCTGTTTTTCAATGAAATGGAGCAATCGTGTGCATATTAGTCTCTATCATTTTAATGCAAGATACAGACGTTCTTCCTGGCAAATGTGCAGATCTAGCCAATCTTTATCATTTACTGTGGTATAGATAAAACAATCCCCACTTCAGCTTGTCTTTTCCACATTCACACTTTTCATTTTTGGTAGGGCTTCTTTGGTTTTTAAACTTGTTTTATTTTGCTTTGTTTGTTACTAACCACATCACCACAAATATCTTAAGGTTTTTTTCACAGCTAGTAGGACCACATAGAAACTTTAGGGTAAAACAGGTAGACCTGGATCATTTTTCAGATCGTTTAAGAGCTTTTTAAAAGGAAGGCTTTCTCATAGCAATTCAAGATGTCTTGCTGCTTCATGCTTTTTTTTTTTTTTTTTTACTTTTTTAGAGAGCTGGATACGCTCCGAGGCACAGTGTTGTGCATAGTGACACAAAAGCCCAGACGCCCTCATGGATGAGGAGGGTGCTGGGTAGTGTGGCTGCCGTTAGGCACATGCAGCTGTACAAATTTAAAGCGGAGACATCCGACTCCTCAGGCTCAAATGCCCCTTTTCAGCAGCACCCTCCTCCCACCCCCGAGTTCGGGCTGCCTGGTGAGACACACAGGCATGGCGCATCCCTTCAGGTTTCAGAGTTCTGCCAGACAGAGTGCTGCCACTGGGGCACGACGTCGCACCCTCTGCGCCGAGGCCAGGCTCTGTGCAAGCTCGGGTGATCTGGGCAGGCTGCTTTCCCTGTCTGAGTCTCAGTACCCTTGTCAGTAGAACAAGTGTAATGTCAACTCTCACTTCTGTTCTCTCATAAAAAGACTGAGCACAGTAATACTAAGCGCTTAACACATTGCCTTGGACATAAGTAAATATCGAAGAAATAGAAGCCATTACTCTTTTCCTGGTATTTCATGCTCCTGCTCTCTCCCTATCCCTGTCCCTGTCCCTGTCCCTGTCCCTGTCCCTGTCCCTGTCCCTTTCTCTCTCTCTCTCTCTCTCTCTCTCTCTCTCTCTCTCTCTCTCTCTCTCGGAAGAGGGGAAATACTGCATTGCTTTGCTTAAAACTGAGAACTGCTAGATGTTGTTTGACCTGATTTTGAGCTATACAAACAGGAGACAATATTGTAGGCTGCGAAAAACCCATCTGTCTGTCACCCTGGTACCTTCTTTTTTCTTTCTTTCTTTTTTATTTTTAATGGGCTGTCCCTGAGAAACATGATAGAATTTGTTTTACTTCTCTTTTGTTAGGAAGCAACCCTTCTGGCTTTGTTGGAAGTGTGGTTTGTAATAATTGTACCCACCCCAGATGGCTCCTGAAAACCCTTTGAAATGCCATCTGTCGGGCGTGTGTCCAGCCGGCAGCCTGTCATTCTGCCACAAGAGAAGAGGAGGCGGCCCCGCCTCAGTCCTCTCTCCCAGCACTGCTGAATGGAGCCCGGGACCTTGGCACAGGCCCAGCTCAGGCTGCTCCGAGAATAACAGGAGTGAGCCCCACCTTCCAGCCGCGTGGAGTGGTTTTGTCTTGGGCTATAAACCCTGGAGGCCCTGGGTGGACTCTCACCCACCTGCCTACCCCTTCCCTGCAGCCCAAAGGCCGTCCAAAGCGTATTTGTTTACATGGGATTGATGTCTCACTAGTTTCATTGTTTCCTCTAGAATGTAGCATTTTTGAAGTTTTTGTTTATATAAAATCCGTTCAGGAAATTAAGAACCAGGGATGGTTGTTGTCTTTAAAGTAAATCTGACAAGTGGGATATGAAAACATGGTTGAAAAAAAATGGTGAAGATATCTGAAGAAGGAGGGGGAAAGTAACAATATCTGATCTGGGATGACGGTAAACACCCCACAGATTTTTTGTTTAGTTTTATTTTATCCTCATTTTTAATGGATGCAGTTATTGGTGTTTGAGTGTGGAAGCTGAATAGGAGAGTTGCCATGTACAGCATATGTAGAGCAGATCCGTTCACAGCACATTTCAGAGAAATTCTGTTCTTGCTGTACCCTGGAATTTCCAGTCTGATGTAGACTTCTGTGTGGTTCCCAAGAGGCCGGCTGAGCAGCTTTCACACTTGGCTCCAGGACCACACCTGTGCGCACATGCGCACACACACACACCTTTGCGCCTGCCTGGCAGGTGCTGCTTGTTGGTCTTTGTTTAAGATCTTTTTCCTATTCCTAGTTCCTAAAAATGGGAAGGTCTTGCTGTCTGTGCAGTCCAAACTTCATGCCTCCTTTTTCTACACTTTCTCTTTAGCTTCTCTGCCTTCAAATGCCCTTGGTTCACTGGTGATCACTCCCAAATTTCCGTTCCAACCTTGACTCTGACCTTTAGACTTACAAGATCACTTGTCTTTCAACTCTGCCCTGAATAATCTCAATTCTAATGCATCTCCAGAGTCAAATCTTGATTTCTGGACTCCCTCCCCCAAAAGCATTTTCTCACTATTTATAAATGGTACAACCCATTTTCCCAGATCAAATACTAGGAAACCAGTCTTACTCTTATTTCATGCATCCTGCATCTAATCCATTAGCAAGTTCTGTCATTTATGTCTCCAAAATATATAGCTAGTATGAGGTCTGTTGACATCCTATTTTTAATGGACTATCCTATGGATAATGTTACAGCTATTTAATATGTTCATGTTTTATGGTAGAAAACTGACTACTTCCTTACTACCTGTATCCTATTATTCTTGTCCACACCCTGAGTATCTGTCTCCTGGACACTGTGACATCTAACTAGTCATCTAGACTAGTCATCTAACTAGTCTTCTTGCTTCTATAATTGCCCATCTCCTTCTACTCTGCCCATGGTCTGCTTCTTGTAATGCCAGAGATCTTTTGTAAAATGAATGCTGAATTTAGGCATCTCTTGCTCAAAACCTTCCAGTGATTTCCTGTTATCCATAGAATCTAATCTGAAGTATTTTCTGTGACCTGCATCCAGTGCCCCTTGCTTTTATATCCAGCCTCATTTCCATCATGAAGCTACACATGCACCAGCCATCGGCCCTTCCCCTGTACATGGCTGAGCCCCGTGGCTGAGGATGCGTGTGTCCACAGCTGTTCCCTTGGTCTGGGATGCTTTTCCATCACTTCGCATGTGCCAGGCTTTCCCCTCTCACCTACCTAAAATTCCTTACCTGCTCCTGAGCTAGACTCCCCCTGAAAGTTACTCTCTAACCCTTTAGCCTACATTCCCCTGAGATCCTGTCTAACTTTTAACCCACAAAATTATTTGTACATGAAATTATGTGGTGTTTTATTCACACATTGATTTTCTCTCGGTAAAATATAAATTTCATTAAGGCAAGGACATTAGCTTATTCCACAGTATTTTCTCAGTGTTTGGCATGTTGGGGGGCCTTTGAACATGTTTACTAAATAAATGAAACAGAGTGACACATACACATATGTATATGTACATATATCTGTGTATAATATCAGATTATTGTAGTAGGATTTGAACTGAAAGATTCAACCAACTCATTTCATTCTAACAAGAACATAAACTATGACACCTACAGATAGTTATTTAGCTAAGCCCTCATAAGGAATTGTCTTATTCAGTACATGCAGTGAGCACCTATTGTGTAAGTGCTGGTATTAGCTGTGTTTCATGGGAGAAGATACTGAGAAGTAACAGAAACTAAGGAACGTGTCTGAGATTGAACCTGTGCTTCTCTTCCAGACCTTTACTCTTCAACTTTATATAAAACCTTTTAAAATTTCCTTGAACACTTACTGTGTGCTTGACAGGAGCAGGAACTCTTAAGTGTTGTGAAGACCTTACCCCTCACAGTCTCAGAAGTAAGAACAAATAAGGAGAAGGTGTAGGAGTAGACTCATAGAAACAAATGGAAGCAAACTTCTTTACCTTTAGAAAGGCCCAGGTGCTGAGTATGAGAAGCAAACATTGCAACACAACTCTGTGCACATGTTGCAGTTATTTAAAATACTCAGATTACAGGCACTTTTCAAAGTGTGTAACTGGCCTTGAGGTTTTTAACTTAGGGCACTACCGCTACCTAAGGCAGGTGTGTGGACCTGATCATGCCTATAGGCAGGAGATGCAAGTGGCACAGTGCTAGAAATATGGATGCTACTAGGCACACACAGCAATTATCTAGTGACTTTAAAGTTAAAAGAAGAGAATCAATGGAATAGGGAAAAATCCATACTTACAGAAAGGAAAATCTTAAATTACCACCATTGATAATGCTTTGCAAACTTAAGTGTGTTGATCTTATCCCGTTTTATAGGTGGAAGGCAGAAATCACAAGTTTTGCTTTGTTTTGGTCCTCTGTAACATTGAACATAGGTGCTCGTACACAAGGTATAATTGCTTCTTGGTTTCTTTACTTGGTTTTTGTCTAAGTCACATTTTGCTTGTTGCTCCATGCTTTGGGTAAGGCTGGGTTAAAATGATAGATCTGCAGCCCAGAGCCTTGGCTGGGTGAACTTAGTACTCTAAAAGTTCAGTATTGTTTCATGAGAGAAACTGTTACATTTATTGGGCATTGAGAATATTCAGATTAATTCAGGGGGATAATTTTTCTACCAAATGCAACATCCTTTCTCTGTAGACAGAACTCATGGTTGGCCTATTTTTACCAAGCGTATTAATCACGTGGAGAGCAGCAGCATTTTAACCTCGGGGACTCAGGCAGTCCTGTTTCTCTAGTGATATGTTTATTCAATGCATGTCATGTTCTTCAAAGGGCTTATTACACTGGCATTTGCCACATGTATAGAGAAGCACAAGGATTTTAAGGCCTGTGATAGAAATACAAGTACCTTAGACCCTGAGCTTAGGGTGGATAACTGTAGCATTCACTTGAACACTAAAAGCTGCTAGGAGAGAATGTTGACTGTGTAACATCCAATTCACCTATTTCATTCAGTGCTTTTTTAAAGAAGTGGGTAAACCTTCTGGGTTGCTGACTGAAGGGGGATCTGAGGATGCTGTTCTGTTAGAAGGAAGTTGCCTCTCCCAGGTCCCTGTCTGGACAGGTAAGTGGCAGATAAGTTGGGCTTACTGAGCAGGTTAGGTTAATTGCACCTGTGTGTGGAACTTCCTGTTCTGGTGGACTGATGGCTTCTTGTGTCTCTGTGTCTTTTCTGCTGCAGGCACAACCCGATCTCCCAGAGAAGGAGAAGTGCCTGGTGTGGATTACAATTTTCTGACTGTGAAGGAGTTCTTGGACCTCGAACAGAGTGGGACTCTTCTGGAAGTTGGCACCTATGAAGGTGAGGCACATGGCTGGCCCAGGCAGCCCAGGAACCCAGGCTTCTGGGCAAAATGTGTTCACGACTCAGGGGTCTAAACACATAATGGAAGATCACAGGACTCCTTGCTATGGGGAAAATGCTAAAATACAGGGAATAGGTTTGTGGAGCTCTTTACAAATGATTTATCTTTCTCCAGAAGTGTTCTTATTTAGTTTATTAATATATACTTTATGTTTTAATATGAACATACGTGATACTCTAAAGAAGAGGAAGAAGAATCATGGGTAATGATAAAATATGATCCTATAGGTAGAGCATTAATTTTTAAGGAATGAAATGGCATTGTTTTTACTAGCTGGTTTTTAATGTACTTTATTAGAAAAAAATATATATATATATAGATATATTTACATAGGTCATAAGACAAAGTATTTTTATAATATTGAATAAGTGATATTCAGTTACCTGTTTCCCTTTGCTAGATTTCCAACTTAATATTATAAGCTATGTTGTTAACAACTGGTGGTTTCTGTTACTTTTCTGAAGTTTATTTATTTAAATATAAATCTATGCACATGTATGTGCTTTTATTTCCTGCCTGCTTATACAGTACACACTGCTTGGCATTTTGTCCTTTTTGTTTAACCTTGTCTTTCAGTAGGTCTTTGCAGTTCTTCTATTCTTCTTAGTAGGTCTTAGTAGGTTCTTCTATTCTTCTTTAGTAGGTCTTTGAAGTTCTTCTATTCTTCTTGTATGATTCCTTTTGTATTGTATTGGTTACTTTTCTCTTATTGCTGAGACAAAATATCTGGCACCCAAAATGAAGGAAGGAAAAGGTTTATTTAGCTCACGGTTTATGGAGGTTTTAGCCCATAATTGACTGGTTCCAAGGCAGGGTGGGACATGGTGGAGGGCAACCATTTGTGGCAGTGGAAGACAGCAAAAGCAATGAGAAAATAGGGGAAGAGCACGTGAGCATGCCTCTTTGCCTCCCTTATATTGTAAGCAGTCTACCCACCTCAGGCTGGGTGTAGCACTCACACCCATAATCCCAGCATTGGACCATGAATCAATCACAAACTCTAGAAGCCCACCCCCATGACTGCATGAGGCTTTGGGGCAACAACTAGACACAACCATAACAAGTATATCATAATTTATTTGGCTAGTTCCTTCTAGAAAAGCACTTGGGTTATTTTCAATTTTTGATCTGTCAGAATGCTGCTGTATTTGGTAACATGAGCGTATATCATTTCACACATGTAAAACTATAATATAGGCTGAAATCCCATATGTGGGATTACTAGGCCCAAACCAAATGTGGGAAGAAAGTTGCATTTTTTCTCTTATTTATTTATTTATTTATTTATTTTATATTTTACTTTATTGAGCTGGTTTTTCATAAATGAATATTTATGTAAACTGATTTTTAATTTTTTTAAGATTTTAATTAACATCACACTCCTGTGTGTATTTGGTTTTCATTACATGTTTAAAATTTATAATGACCTAACCTGAGTAATTGGCATATCATATTTGAAATCCTCTCTATTTTGAAATGTTTAATTAGTATTGCCTAATATAGTTAGTTACCCTACTGTTGAACAGAACATTAGTGGTGATTCTTTCTCTCCAGCTGTAGCCCTCTTCCCATGGACTAGCCTGTCCTTTCCCCTCCTCAGTATCCTTCCCAGCTTCTCTTGTCACTGTCTATGCTCTCCTTCTGTAAGATCGACTTCTTTAGTTTTCACAAAGGTGATAGCATAAAGCACATATCTTGTAAGCCTGACCTATTTCATGTAGGCTTCATGCTTATCCATGCTACCACCAGTGAGAGGGTTTTGTTTTTTGTGGCTGAATAATATTCTGTTGCATATATAAACCACATTTTCTTTATCCAGTCATCTGCCTCTGGACATCTAGATGATTCCATATTTTTACTTTTTTGTAATTAGCGATAAGCATGAGAGTATCGTTACATCTTTAACACAATGTCATATTTTCCTTTGGGTATTGAATAAGTAGTGGAATTACTAAATGGTTCTGTTTCTAGTTTTCTGAGGAAGTTCAATACTGTTTTCCATCATGGCTATTCTAACTTATATTCAGTATATAAAAGATCTCTTATCTCCATGTCTTCACTAGCATTTGTTATTTTTGGTCTTTTCAGTAATAGCCATTCTAACTGCAATAAGATGTAATCTCATTGTGGTTTTGATTTCCAATGTTGAGATTAATGATGTTGAGGTTTTATATTTTTCTTGCTTGGTCATTTGCATATCTTCCAAATGTTATTTTCTGAAGACAACTGTAGCTTGATTATTCTTTAGTGTGTTCTTTCATGAGACAGAAGTGGTATAATATGATGTAGTAACTAAATCAGATTATTATTAATTTGATTAGTTATATGTATAAACTCAAAATTTATATGTATTATATAATCACAAGGACATTTTAAATATTAGGTTTAAAAACAAAAGATAAATAGGAAGTCGATTATTATTTAATTTGAAATAGCATAACTTTGATGTGATGAAAGCTCCCAGTATAGAACGTGGCTAAAAGTCAAGTAATCGTGAATTTTAGGTCTGCAGTTTCTGGTGTGATGGTCCCTGGGGAGGGAAAGGCACACGGATAGTCTTGTCCAAATTGTAAACATAGATGGAACAGTATTTAGGTGTTCATCAAGTAGCAGGTTATGAACCTAGGCGTATGACTTTTGGCTCTTGCTAAGTATCAGTAGGAAATGAATGTGACTGGCTGGTCACTGGACTGGGTGAGGGCCCATGAGGAGGGTTCAGGATACAGCAAGGAAGGGAAGGGGCTAGAGTATGTATAAAGAGTTTCTTGTCCATTTGAATCTGCCTAAAATCACCCCGTATTCAGGGAGGCAAGTGCAGACACCCATCTTGGTTAGAAGATACTGGATTGTTCTTATCTGACTGGATCAGAGGAGCAAGAGCTCCCAAACACACAGTGTCCATTTGCATTTCTGGGAGGCACAACACAAGAGTATAGGGTGGGAAGCAAAAGGCTGATGATGTCATCAACAATTTTATTTGGAAAAAGACGTTAGAGACTATATTCGGTGTTTGTGTCACAGATTACATATAGGCTGAGTAGTTTCTTACTCAATTAATTCATCCTGCAACAAGAGTAGCTGTTCCTTTTACTGACCCTTTGGGTGGGAATGCTGAGACCTACAGCATTAAGTGACTGGTTCAAAGCTGCATAGCAGTTTCTGGATCAGGAACTCAGCTCTGTTTGACTTTCAGATCCTGCACTCTTTCCTGAAAATCCCAAGAATATCCTGGCTGTAACAAATGACTCATTAGTACTTCAGCCTAAGTTCCAGATGCATAGGAATAGAGAAGTAAATATTTTTCAGAAAACATCAGCTTATCTTAAATAAGACTCTTTTTGTGAACTCTGGTTGATTATTTTAGAGTCTTCTTATGTCTCAAATTAAGCCTCTCCACTTTTTACTCATCCGCATATGCAGTGTTCAGCCTTTGACCTTTTCATGGTTTAATTTCTGTACCCTGTGAGCTGGCTCATAATTTCTTGGAACCATCTGGGGTATATTGTGTTGACTCATATAAGCAGAGAGACAGCAAAGTGAAATTTTTGTTAAATGTCAGATACTATCTGAAGAGTAGAGCCAACAAGGTCTTCTGCCCAGCCTCCCCAGCCCAACCCTCGATTACAGGCCCTGGGTTTTGTCACACACCCTCTGCTGTGGAGCTGTGTCCTCTGGCAAGTAACTTAATGTCCCATGTCTCCATTTTCCCCTTGGTAAAATGAGGATAATCAGAGGACTTCCTCCTAGGCAGACTAAAACGAGACAGGGCTTAGCCGAGTGCTTAACACATGTAACCTTTCCTTCAGCATCAACTCGCATATTTGCACACTAACTTGCTGTCACAGTGGACTCCCACCCTCTTTTTCTAGTAGGCAAACCAGTGGATTTGGCAGTGAAACGTTACGTACTTCACGGGTGCTAACCATCTTTTTGCCTCATTGACTTTCTTTCTCTTGGCCTTTACCAAGTCCAGAGAGGAAAAATCTAGCACCACACCAGAGAGCACTCTTTAACACAGACTCTTGTAAAATTCTAATTAAGGTCATAAAGGTGCTTGATGCTATGGCATGGGGAAATAGCTCGCAAAGGCCTGGGCATGGTCCCCCAGCCCTTGGCACTGTTGGCAGGCAGCAGAACCTTTAAGAGACAAGGCCTAGTTGGAAGGGTTCCAGTCCTGTGAGGGTTGTGCCCTTTTAAGGGGGCATTGAGATGCTGGTGCCTCCTCTCTTTCCTGGCCAAGTGCGGTGAGCAGACCACTCCACTATCCGTTTCCCACAGTGACGTGTTGCTTCGCCACCAGCCCAGAGCAAAAAGCTTAATTGTTTATGAACTGGATCCCCTGAGACTGTGAGCCAGAATAAAACTGTCTTTTTTAAAAAGTGGATTATCTCAGATATTTTGTTACAGTAATGGAAAGCTAACACATTGATAGAATAATCCCCACAACCAAGAGGTTAAAATATGTAAGTCCAAGTTGCTTATTTTCTCCCCTGTAGGTAGGATTGTTTAACAATCTAGTACAAATGTTCAGAAAACATATGTACATCACATAGGTATTCTTGTGTATTTTACTTTATTCTTGCTCTTTGTACTTAATATACCTTGGAGATCTTTTCACATTATCCCATGCAGTTTTGCCTTTTTCTTTACAAATGCTGTTTAGCATCCAAGTACTGTATGTGGACGTGCTTCTTTATTGAGCCAGTCCTCTACAAGTGGACATTTAGGATGGTCCCTACCTCACCATCCTGCTATAGGGATCCTTATACAAATAACCAGGTACACCATTAGGGTCTGTTTCTGGCAGTGTGCTGTGTGTCAGGTGGTGTGATTTCCTTTGAGACGGGCTCTTCCTGTGTTGCCCAGACTGGTTTTAAATTCCAGTGCTCAAGTAATTCCTATGCCTGAGCTTTACAGTGCTAAAGCCCTTTAATGAATGAATAGTTTCTGTCGAGTATTTGTCACACACTGACTTTCTCTCAAGGCCACAGATATGATGTATAGGACAGAAGACTAAAGCAGTTCTGTCTTGGAGGGTGCCTGTACTTGGTAGTTACTATTTTTGCTAGCTCTGTGCAGTACCTACTGGGTGTTCTCAGAGGCATTCGACATGCCATTTTATTTAATCCTCCTACCTAGTCTGTATGGCAGATCCTGCTTAATTCAAGCTCATTTTACAAGATAGCAACTGGACTCTCAGAGATGCCAGTGATTTTTGCTGTGTTCACATGGAGAGCCAAATACAGAGCTGAGACTCACACCCAGTCCCTCTGGCCTCAGGGTGTGTACTCTACAGTGCCACAGGCTGGTGAGACACGTAAATATAAATCATTTTAAGAAGAGTGAATTGTCTTGAGAGGAAACTCTAGGTTACTGCCTCAGCCTCTCAGCAAGCCCCACAGGGAGAGAAGGCACCTGTGGAAGCGCAGTGAGCAGCTCTGGAGCACCGTTTGAGCTGAGTCCAGAGAGGTGGTGGGGAAGAAGAGAAGTCTACAGTGAAGCCTTCTAGAGGGAAATGAATGTGCCATGGCTGACTTCCTATAGAACCGGTGCGGTCTGTTCTAGGCTGGAGGAGTTTGGTATTCTCAGCAACCCATTGTGGTACCCATTAGCTACATGGGGTTCTGGCACCGAGCAGCTGGGTTTTAAGTTAAATCGCATGTAATAATAAGCTCCTTATGCTTGGGGAACCACGCACGGCCAGTGTGGCTGTGTTCCAGGGCCACGTTAGAACAAAAACCATCCTGCCAGGCAGAAGGAGGCATCAGAAGACCCTCTCCCTTCTTGCCAGCCAGCTGCACACAGCAAAGTAAATCTGGAGGTAAGCTCTTTGCAAAAACTTAATTTTGAATCCTCCAAATGAGGACATTACTGTTGAGGAATGTCAGTCTTCTTTTGAGGGAACATTCTGGGACATGCAATGTGACAAGGAGAGTGAACCAGTAAGTGCTCAAAGCCTGATAACCTTCAGATTTCCTCTCAGGCCCAACGCTCACCTCAGACTTAGATTGGCAGGCTTAGATTTCAGAGTGCAGATGTGGCTAAGATGACAGAGCTGAAGTCTGGAGAGAAACTGGTCTGAGACTCTCAAGCAGTTTGGGGACAGAGCCTGGCCATACACCTGTTGCTGGGGGTCTGTCACAGGTAACCCTAGGGTGCTGTAATTTCCCAGGTGCACAATACTAACTCTTCTGAATGACTAGCTGAATGACTACTCCATGCATTCATTGACTTACTCATTAAAGATAAGATGCTAAACAAAACCATTGGTCACTGTCTTTTAAATACTTACTGTCTCATGGACCAAACACTTTATTCAGATAATCAAACAGATATTCAGTTGTTAGTCTGTTAAGGTCTTGAAAGGGTGGGCAGATGCCATGTCTTTGAAATCAAGAAGAACTTTGCCCCTGAATGTAGACATTGAGAAGAAAGCTGACAGGTGAGCTGCGGTTAGGTTGTTAGGTGCAGCAAATCAGAATTCAGAACACCATGCCATGGATTGTGTCTGGCTACCGAAGTGGGAATTAACTTTTGGCTGCCTGGTAGTGGTGGCAGAGAGCTGATTGTGTCTGGAATCTTGTGGGTAATTGGAAGTATTTGGAGGAGTGTATTGATTATCGTGAGAATGAGGTAGAAGAGGCCAATAATAGTAATGCTCCTGGGATACCTCTTGGTCTCTGCACAGGGACAGATGTGGTACCATTGGTTAAGAAAAGAAATACTATAAATTCAGGGAGCGGGCAGGGACTGCATCATGGAACTCCTGTCCTCCTGCACATGTACTGCCACAGAGCAAAGACCTTCCTGCTAAGTACTGACCATCACTCCTCACCAGACACAGGAGTTCTTAGTACTTTGTCACTGCTCTCTGCTTTGTGATTTGAACCAACTCCTCATTTCTGCAGAAAGGCAGAATGGTAAGTCAGAGAAGATAACAAATTCCTTGGTCCTGCTCCCTAATGGTGCCCTGAGCTAATTTATGTGATACAGTACTTGAAATAAATCAAACTGTACTCCCTTTTTCCTTTTTTCCTTTTTTTTCCCCCCTGTGGACATTTTTACTCTGCAAGGCAGGTTGCTGCCTCTGCTAGCGGTTGAGAGTTCTCCAGAAGAAAACTTACAAAGGATGAACTATGCAGTGGGGAAAATTCCAATATGCCTGTTTGTAGTTGCCTCTGTGTAGAAAAATCTGATTATACATTTTGAGCATTGTGAAGATTTTGCGTTAGTATAGAAGTGTAGTGCCGGGGTGACATTTCAGAGTGGAGTTATGAGTTGCATATTTCTGCATGTTAATTAGAAAAGGGTTTTCAGCATTCAGTAATGTTACTATGTTGCTTCCTAGAATATCTGCAGAACAACAGTTGCCAGTGGTATACTTTTGGGGGACACAGAGACGTAACAGAGATGAAGTGAGTTCTTGTTTGTCATTGAGGAAAACGAGACCGTCTGGAGTCCTGTTCTTTGGCAGGCCCTGGGAGCCGTCTGTTGTGATAAGCAATGTTGGCAAACTCCACGCGAATGTTCTCTGTTGATAATGAAAGTAACCAAATGGAATCTGTGCTGTCATTGGCTGTTTCCCTGCATATGCAGATGAGAAGGCTGGGACCAGGGAAGTGATTTTTTCATTCCCTGTGCAGAGATCTCTACGGATTTCTGGAGTTCAGGGGATAGATATTGGAGACAGACAAATCTGTACGTTAATGCCAGTCATTATTTATGAATTATAGTAATCTTAGTTTCATCTGAAAATAGGAGTATTGATACCATTTTCTGTAAGAGTGTTACTAATACTATTATCCTCTTCCTCAGTCTTAAAGTCACAAACATAAATCCCTAATTATAGGGTGTTGGTTTATTTGTCTGTGTACGCAAATGATGATTTTGCAGATTGCAGGAAAGGAACTGTAAAGAGAAAGTAATGGGAGTTGTATGGATGATGCCATCATGTGTTGAACAAGTGAGTGGCAAACACAGATGTATGGTAACCAATGGGTGGAGAGAAATTGCCATGAGTCACACTGGTAAAAACCAAACCTTCCATACAGGAGTTTAGGAGGATCCCATGCTACAATTTACATATGCTAACTCTACTTACTCAATTACTTGTTCTGAAAAAAATTCTCACGTGACAATACGTGCATGGTACTGTGTAAGGCCCGGGAATACAGGTGCATAAAAGCAGGTGTGTTCTCATGGAGCTTATAGTCTAAGGGTGAAGACAGATGCAGATTAAGTGAACAGTCTGGTCAGCACAGCAAAGGCATTAGGGAGAAGAGTCACACGTTTCCCTGCTAATGCATAGGAACTAGTACAGTAAAAACCTCAACTACCCCTTCTCCTCCCTCCCCTTTTCTTCTTTGTTACTGAGATTGAACCCAGGGTCCCTTGCTTGCTGGGCAAATGTGCTACCCTTGAGCCACATCCCCAGCCCAAACACAACTAGTTAGGGGTCAGATATATTGGCCCCAAGGATGAGCAGGTAGTAGTGGGGCAAAGGGCAGATACAAGAGCTGTGAGATGAGGAGGGGCCGATTCCATAAGTGGGCTGAGCACTAAAACCCAGAAGGATCAGAGTCAGAAGAGCAAAAGGCACCTGGAGAGCAATCCAGGCCAAGTCACCCTGGGCCTGCAGGCTCACCTGGAGCAGCTGTGCTGCAAGTCTGCATTCAGATGAGTGAGTCTACACACTAAGAAGGGTAAACATTTTATAAACACCTCTCCATAAAGGGAGGAGAGCTCTTGTTGCCCCCTAGGGGTGACACTGCTGCCACTGATGTGTGCTCTTGATTCCCAGCCATGGGTGAGAAGTGTCGTTGGTCTCCTGCTCACTTTGGAAAACTGGTCTTATAGGAAAAAAATAGAAAAGGCTCCCAAGCAACCTACCCCTTTGCTCTGGACTAGCATGGATCGAGCATGTGACCTGACAGGAGGCTTTCCTGCTGCTCTGGACCTCCGTGTTTCTCATTTGCATCTGAGGAAGGGTTCTTCTCAGAGAATGTGCCTTGGTGAGCAGCAGCAGCTTCTGCATCCTTTTGAGAATAGCAACTTGCAGGCCCAACCTGACCTGATTAATCACCATATGCATTTCATGTACAATTAAACTTGCACATTCTAGTTTGAAAGAAGTGATATGTTACATAGATCCACTGTCAGGAGCAGGTTCTAGTAAAGTTTTCTTTCCAGTGCTTAGCAGAGCACCTGTACAGTATAAAAAAGATTCCCTGTAAGGAAATGAATGAATGAATGCTAATGTTGCACAAGTCAAGAGGCCAGACAGATTTGATTCATTCTTACTTAAAATCTAGGGTTATAGTCTTCCTTGAATATTTTATAAAGCTCTAAATATTGACTTGCAGTCCTCATTAATTTTTAAATGTACATCAGAAAGTATTTTCTTTGGCTTTTTCATGGCCAAAGAATGATTCTGTTAAGTAGGACCAGCAGTGCCCTCCCCTCATCTTCCCCTCCCCTTCCCTCCCCTCCCCTCCCCTCCCCTCCCGATCCAGTTCTGAAGATAGCAGCAGAGCGCATTCTCACTAGAGAGAGTCTGGCTCCCTCAAAAAGCATGTGCTGGGTAGGTAACCTGAGATCATGGAACAGTCACGCTCAAGGATCATAGACACTGAGTAGCCTGCCAGGTAATAACTTCAATTAATTTTTAAAATACAAATCGTCAGATGATTTTTACTTAACACTAGTCAGTGGTGTATAGATCCTTCACTCAGTTTCTTGTGCATAATGCATACTTCCTGCAAGGTTTGAGTATCTGTCGTGGCTATACACAGCTTGATTATTTTATGACTGGAGTGCACCCTCTGGTAAGACGGAGAGTTTTCTTTTAGTTAAGTGTTGCGACATGTAACCGTCAGGGGCCAGGTGGATTGGGCAAGAGGGTGCACCAGAAGCCGGATACTGGCTTTGAGCCCCAGAGTCTCACGGCATTGTGCCACATGTTGCCCATCCTACATCACAGCCTCATGGGCCAGAAGTGCAGGACCAAAACAGATTCACTCAGAATGAATTTAAAGATTGATTTGTGAACTACTGAAGAGTTTTAGAAGTTTTAAGTTTTTGTGCAACCCTTCTTATACCTCTGATTGTGCCCCTGTTCCTGCCTAATCCTTTGTATCACAAAGCTACGGGGTTCCCTTCTGGACTGGAGCCAAGCAGCACCAGCTGTAGAGGATAAACTTGTCTTTCAAAACCCTTGATTCCTTGAGTGTGTTGGGGCAGATTAGCTTGAGACAGGGTCTGCTTATCAGCATTGCATAGAAGAACTGGAGACCCTGGAGAGACTGAATATGAATGGTTTTTCTAGCAATGCTGAGAATCTGGATTTCAGTTGGAAACACTCCATTTTTAAATGATGGACACCAGTTCAAATGGTGGGAGGGAACCCCAAGACACATCTCTGAAGGAAAGTTTGAGCCCTCTGGCACTCTACCATTAGACAGAGGCTTTTCTGTGAAGCTCACCGAAGAGAAACATAAAGCACTGGACCTGAGTCATACTTAGACACCTTATGGCTGACGGTGCATTTGGAAAGTCCTATGTGTTGTCAGGTTGTCCTACAGGGTTATCACAGCTTGTTCAAAAATGCTGAGCATCCAGGGACTGTGGGAGGCTTGGCTCTGTGGTCACTGGCTTCTGGCTACAGCAGTGAACAGAGTGGTCAGCTCTCTTGGGCTTGGCCCTGTAGACACAGGCTTTCATGAACTCTTACACAGTGTGGCTTAGACTGCATCTGAAAGACTGAGAAGCTTAACGTCAACAGTCTTGTGTAGTGACGAACTTTAAATGGGTTGTATAAGTGTGTGTGTGTGTGTGTGTGTGTGTGTGTGTGTGTGTGTTATTGAAGATGGAAACCCAGGACCTCTGTACTGAGCTATTTCCACAGTCCTTCTTCTTTCTTTTTTTAAAATTTTATTTTAAAGAGGGTAAAATTAAACACAACAAAACAGAACATAAGAAAGCAATGTAAGAGACACAGATTTCAAAGCAAGACAACTGGAGTTCTTCACCATCTATCATACTGTCTCTTGTTTTCTGCCAAATAGTTGTCCATATCTTCACTATATGTGCTATATATACTTGCACACAAGTATCACTATATGTGAAGATATGGACAGGATGATGAAAGCATTTTAGGTCTTCAAGACCAGACAATAAGGAAGTCAACAATGGCTGTCATAGTGTCTCTCATTCTCTTCAAAATATCTGTCCATACCTTCATGTATGTTGAAATTAAACAAAACAGAACAGACTAAAATCACTCTGAACAAAGAATAATAATAGTACTGCTGGATTTCACATCATGACACTACAGAATCAGCACTGGGTACTGTAGTGTCTCTTTTTCTTCAAAGTAGTTGTTCATTTCATCATGTGTTATATAATCAGGTCTCATAAACTGTTTAGAAGTTCTATGCATTCATGAGTCTCTACATTTATATCTATCCTTTATGTATTAGAAGGAAAAACAAAACAAAGCAAGACAAACCAAAGTAAATTCCTAGAAAAACATGAAATGAAAAAGTCATATAAAACCACAATACAAGGTGATCTACAATGGTTACTATGATGTCTCTTGTTATCTTCAATAGAATTGTCTAAATCATTAGGCATAGTATAATTGAACATAGCAGTGCATAATAATATTAATAAAAACAAAACATTGGAGACATTATAAGACTTCAAAAGCAGGTAATAGTCAAATCAGAGTGGGTATCTTAGTGAATCTTGTCATCTTCAGAGTAGTTACCTATACTCTCAGACTTGATATATCAATCATAACAGACTTGAATAAAATCAGTCAAGACAAAGCAGCAATCTAACAAACCAGATCAAATAAGATTAGTCATAAGAAGACAGTGTAAGTTATACAGGGCTTCAGATTAAGTTAATAGGAAATTAAGGATGGTTACCATGATATATATCCTGCTATTTTGGGGATAGCTGTCTATGCCCTCAAATCTAGTACAAGTAGACAAACTGGAATAGAATATAATCAAACTAAACAGAGTGGTGAGAATAATGTGTATTTTAAATCCTGATACACTATTAACAATATCCTCTCCCTTTTTTAGACAATTCCTCCTCTTTCACTTTCACAGGGTGCATTGTACATTTAGGTCCCACTAACTCCTTTAGTTTTTAGATTGGGAGGGCAACCTGCTATTTACCTAAGTGGTTCTGAACCTTTTTACCCCTGGGCTTGATCTTAAGTTGTATTCCTTTATCTACAAAAGCCTTGAGGTTTTGCTTCATTATAGCTGAGTAGTTCTCTACTGCACACAAGTATCATGTCTTTCCAGCCTATCTGTAGGTGCTGGACAAGTTGCCCCTATTTGTCGTTCCCTGTCACATTGAGCATTGTTTTCTCATATTTGACTTTTGGTCCATAAACCCTCTTTCAGGTTAATTACATTTCCTATACAGAGCATCTTGATGGACCTTATATCCTGATCTACTCTGCCTGTGTTTCTTTTTATTAGTGTATTGAGGGCATCTGTGTTGGAGATTATAGCCAACCTTCTCTGCCTCATTTCTGCTGTGCTATTTTTCTGTTATTGGCTATCTACTTTTCTCCTTCATTCCACTGTCTGCCCCATTCATTGAGGCCTCTCTGCCACTGTTCCTGAAATCCTGGTGTTTTTTTTTTTTTTTTCTCTCTCTTTCGAATGTCCTTCAGTATTTTTTGTAGGGTTAGATTGGTGGTCATGAAGTTCCCCAGTTCTTCTTTGTCATGGAAGCATCTTGTTTCTTTATTAATTTTAAGAGATAGTTTTGCAGGGTACATCAATCTGGTTGGAGGCTATTTTCTTTTAGGGGCTGGAATACTTTTCTCTAAGCTCTTCTTGATTTGATGGTTTGTGTCAAGAAGTCTGCTATGATTTTGATGGGTTTTCCTTTATAGGTGATCTGTTTCTTTTCTCTGACAGCTTTTAATATTCTGTTCTTGTGATGAATTTCGGGGATCTTGATTATTATCATGTGTCTGGGTGTAGCTCTGTTTTAGTTGTAGGTGGCTGGAGTTCTGTATGCCTCATACATTTCCTTTTCCTATGCTTGGGAAGATTTCCTTAATTATTTCTGTGAGTTGCCTTTTCTATTTCCTTTGTGTTTACTCCTGCTTCTTCACTCACATTTTTTATTCTTAAGTTATAGATCCTCTTGTCGTCTTCTAGCCTTTGTATTATTACTGCCTGTTTCCTTGTTATTTTTATGAGCTCTTTCCTTTTGTGATCACATGTTGCAAACCTATCTTCAAGTTTTGTTAATCTATCTCTAGTTTCTTTCAGGCAATTTTGCCAGCTTTCAATGGAGTTTTTAATTTCCTCGTAATCTCTTTAGATCTGTTTCATGTATTCTAGGGTTTTTTAAAAATATTTTTAATCAAACATTTTTCTTCTTTTGTGTTCCTCCATTCTTCTATCTATGTCTTCTTGAGAGGTGCTTAGTATTTCTTTTATTCATCTTCTTATGTCTTGCTTCACTTGTATTAGTATTTCAGTTTTGAGCTCGTCTATAATGTCACGGAGATATTTCTTTATGTCAGCTGATGCCGTGTCTGATACTGCATGTTTGTGGCCCTCAATCTCTTCTGTATTTACCTCTCCTGAACCGATATTCCCTGGGTTGGGGGCTGGAGGCTTTTTCTTATTTCTTTCTCTTGTCATGTTTCTGGTTTCTTCCATACAGGTGTATGGTGGAGGTCCCAGCCCCCTTTCCTTGTTGATTATGGTTCTTCTGAAGTGCACTGGCTAGGGATTTCTGCCTCTCCAGTTTGCTGTTGGTCATTGAGGTGCAAGCAAGGGTGATGTAGGCTGGCCCCTTCCCTCCAAGCCAGTCAACCAGTGAGGGTCTTCACCACATTAGTGTGTGCGATGCGGATGGAACCAGTTCGAGACAACTTCGGGGATAATTTCGTCCCTGGCTATTGGGTCCCAGCCAGAGGTGTGACCCAGACCAAGCAGATCCCACCGATCTGCTCTGGGCAGGGAGCAACCAACTGAAGTCACTGCCATTCCTTGTTCATGCCCATCCTGCCCAATACCAATATGTCGTCCAGTTGGTCACCCCTTTCACGTGGGAGGGTCGAATTCCAAGCACTCACTGTGGGTTAGTGCAGCTCTATATGCTGGCTCTGCTTGACCCCCAACTTCAGCATGACTGTGGCTCCAGTGGCAAGACCACTGTGACCGCGACTCAGAGCAGCTCCAGGGATAGCACCGCAACCGCAAGTCTGACCGGCTCCTTTCCCTTTAGTTTCTTCCTGGGTCAAGAGGATCCATCTCCCTCCATCTGGTCTTCTCCAGGATGTTTTATTCCGGCATCTGAGCTGTTTTCCCTCAGAGAGGCTCCCTATTTTGCTGCTTACTGATCTGCCATCTTTAGCTCCTCTCCCTTTTTCTTTCTTATTTTATCTTTGTAACAGTGCTATAGGTATAAAATAAGTTCTCTTTGAATTTCAAGATAGAGATCAAAGATTCATTGAAACTTACAAAAATGTCTTGAGGATCGCATAGTGAATTACTGGTGAAATTTGAACTGTGCTCTGTCTTCTAGGCTTTTGATTGATACCTAACAGCAATTTCATAGTTGAACCTAATATGTACTCCATCATTCCCCAATGTTAAACTAATTTCCAGAAAAAGGAAACAGTTCTGAATGAGTGGATTGCTCTGTGTACTTGCATTAATAAATCAGCTAATCACTTTTGAACTTAGACTTTGAACTTGAAAGCCAAGGACAGACACCTATTGGAAAATCCACACATATTTGCCAAATGTAGGTGGAACTTTTATTCTCCAGGCACTTATTTCTGTTATAAACCATGGATATCAGAGATTTAATTGATTGTTAAATGATAATAATTTTAAGAATATGACTTTAGTTTAATGTCACTGAAACTAGATTTTATGATTATAAAATTATAAACTTACGAGTAAGCGGCCCCATCCTTTACTTACAATTTGCAGTGGGTTCTTATTTATAGACATTAGTCTCATTTTAACATCTGACTCTAAAATGTACATGGTGTAATAATAGTGGTGGTAAAAATTAAAATTCGGTAGTATGGGAATTGTTTTTTCACTCACTGTTGGAGATTAGCTTTTAAATAGTTACCCGTGTTACTTTCCTCCCCTTCACTAAGTAGTGCTTAGTCAAGGAAAAGTGGAGACTTTGGCCTCCTTGCCCCTGGGAGAAGGCCTGGGCCATAGACTGGGATCCTCCCCCATTGCTGGAGAACCCGCCTGTGCCTGGGCTCCTCCTCACGGGCGTCTGCTCACTGTGCTAGCAGCCCGTAGTCTTCAGAGAGGCCTTGCTGCCTTGAGAGAGCACCTTCTCAGTGAGGCTGTATAACCCAGCTGAGTGGATTCCTACTGGAGATGGTTCATTTACATATGGTGTTCTTTTTTTGTTTGTTTTTCAATTTTTCCTTCTTTTTTTCCAATAGGTGTATTTATTAGTATGTATGAATTTTTACAAAATGCTGGGTTTTGTGGCATTTTCACACGAGCATATAATGTAATTTGATCATATCATTCTCCTAATCTGCCATGGTTTAAAATTTTTATGTTCAGAGTTCCTTTACCAACACAGACATCATATCCCCCTCAAAGAAAATGAAAGTGTATATTCAAAAATTTGGTTGAAAAAATACTAAATCCTTTTTTAAAAATTGTAATTATGAAGAAAAGCTTAATGAATGCCAGTTCTTTATCACCTGTAGATTTCATGAAGCCCAAATTTTGATTTCTTTGCCTTTCATAGTTATGTAGTTAAGTAACTAGATACCAAGTCTAGAGTGTAGGGTTGGTTCATAGGAAGAGACATTGTTTACAATATTCATTATTATATTCAAATTCTGCTTTACTGGATTTACAAACATTGATTAGCATTTATTGAAGGATTCAGCATCACTTCCTGTTTTCTTATCCTAAGAGACCTAAAATGTTTGGTGGATCAATGGTATTTTAATGTTGCTATTTTTACAGTATTTATTATTATATTCAAATTCTTACTTTTAAGTATGAGTTTTCAACAGGAAACTTCTGTTACTGCCAACACTGTTGCTTATTCAGTTGCTTAATTTCTTACATAAATCAGTTTTCAAACTTATAGTTAAAAATCATTGCTTTTTTCTCTTAATTTTTAAAGAGAAACTTTATGTTGCTAATATAACTTTACTAGCTAGATTTCTGTATTGCAAACTTAAAATGTATATTTCTATTAGAAAAACAGGATGCAAGAATATACTTACTTTGCCACTCAAAATCACATGACACACTGTAGTGGGATTTGGACCACACTTTGGGCAAAAGCAAATATGGGCCGTTTCTAGGAGAATAATCTCTGAGGTGCCACTTTGACACATAGCTCCCTGCTGCAGCTTGCAAGGGTTGTTACCGCCCTGCATGACCCACCGGCCGTCCAGGTCAAGAGGCGCCACGCGTGTTCACTGCCCTCTTTCTAAAATATTGCCCTGGCTCCCCCTCTGAGAGGACAAGTAACCTCTACTTTCCAGGCTTGCAAGGATTCTGGCAATCATGAATTTTTATTTTTCTATAAGCTTCACTCTAAATCAGATTCCGCATTATGCTAGTGTCTATATATAAAAAGATGACCAATTGAAATTCAAATGTAATGAGAATGGAGGTTTTCTATTCAGCTCAGCCTCCTTTGTTTTTAGCTCTAGTAGCTTCCTTGCACTAAAACAGTACAGCTTTCCTCTTCGCTTCTGCAATCACCGGATGTATCTGCATAGCAAAGCCATCTTCACTAAACCATTCCAGAAGTGAAGTGCAGTGTGCTATGGTTTCCCAGTTTTATTTTTTTTAAGTATGCTGAGAAATTTGGATGTGTAGTCTTAGAGAAAAAAAAAAACCCTGAAGTATTCTTTTTGAAACATGCAAATGTGTCTCTCCATCACCTAGGAAACTATTATGGGACACCCAAACCTCCCAGCCAGCCAGTCAGTGGGAAAGTGATCACAACGGATGCCTTGCAAAGCCTTCAGTCTGGCTCCAAGCAGTCGACCCCAAAGCGAACCAAGTCCTACAATGATATGCAAAATGCTGGCATAGCCCATGCAGAGAACGAAGAGGAGGATGACGTTCCTGAAATGAACAGTAGCTTCACAGGTAACAGCCAGACCTGCGTGGATGTGGTTGAAAGGGGGAGGTGGGGCAGGGGAGGTTGCCAAGAGCTAGGAGGAGGGAGGATGCTGCTCTGGAGAGGAGCCAGCCGTCTCTGGAGTTCAGACGGACCACCCAGTGCTGGGAGAACTTTAACTTTTCCCAGATATTTTAAGGTGGGGACTAAGTTTAAAAAACAGAGTCAAGAAATATCAGCTTGGTTTGTTTTTTTTCAAAATGATACATTTAAACTTTTTTACTTTGTGGATTTTTTTTTTTTGGTCTTGAAATATCTCATGTCCATAATTATGGCTGATTATTATAGAGAGAAATATGAGAATTTAGTTTATCAGTTTAGTGTCCACTGATGCTGTGAGGAACAGTATCCCTTTCTCTCACACTAAGCACCCATAAAGGCATGAAAAGGGGGAAAGAACCACTGTAAGCTCTGACCTTGCATATGCATTTATTATATAGCATATAGTTATGATTGTACTGTATGTTTTGTGTCTCCATTTGGAGCTGTGTACCTCCAGCTTAGACATGCTGCATGGGCAGGGGAAGGAATTCCAAGAACAGGACCTGTGGATAAGGTCATACAGCACAGGGATTATACAACCCTAGGGGACACCGTCTACCGTGCAGTGTTGTTCCTGGTGAGGGCAGGGACTCAGAGCCACTCAAGTGTACTTTCTGCTGTCTCAGGGTTTGACCTTACGTAGTAACTTGGCCTATAATAGCTGTGAAGGATGTGAGTTACCCCAGCCTATTATTTGACTCAGCAAACCATCTTATTTCTTCTGTTTGTCTAATATTTCATTCTTTAAAGTTATACCTATGGACAAACTTTCCATTTTCAGCATATTAGATCTTCCCCTCATAGTGTCCTTTCCTCATATCACCATACTCTTGTCATTAGTTTGGTAGACCAAGCCCCAAAGAATGGGAAAATTATTAGACCTGCATTTCCCCTCGGTGTTACAAAATTTAATAGAATATTCAAGGAAAAGTTTCTTGTTGTTGAATACTGTCTTATAGACTGTATGGATTTCTCTGAGATTTTTGTAAAATCTGTTAACCAAGTTGAAAACCCTAAAATTTGTTAAGATGGCAACTAAAAGATTCTTTGATGACTTCATTACTATAGCAGTAGCATAGCTGAGCCCTTTGCAAGAAATATTAGATAAAGGAGGAAGAGATAGTTGATACTAAGGGGTGGCTCATGGTATTGTTTTTTTTTTATGAACATTTTGTATAATCTCACTCACCTGTAAATTAATAGGCTAGAATTGTCACTGCTACATTTCTCCTAATAACTCCCAGATTTGATTCCATGAAAACTTCCATTTTCTTGAGTTAGAGTATGACAGATCAGTGGCTCTATAGTTACAGTATCAAAAAGGAATTCACCATTTTTTATGTCTGTCTTTATTAGAATCAACTGATTTCATCCCTTGAGACTAGCCTTCATCCATTTATACTAGTCTTCACCAAAATTAAAACAGATTATCAAAAAAATCTAGTGCTGTAATATCGTGATGGCCTAGTAAGTAGGAATAACATCATAGATGTGATTATAGCAAGAGAAGACTTGGTAGGTAAGGCGCCATGAAACAGTTCTGCCAGCAGTTGGGAGGCCCCCAGAAAGCTATGTGCCCTGCCCCACATTAAGTACTGTAGTAAGTAGGCTTCTCAGTAAAAAGCAAGAACAAAGTGGGCATAGGTGACTATAGGTCTTGATGTATTTCCTGTTTTAACTACTACAAATTTTTGTCTGTAAAAGCCATGTGCCTCCAACAGTCTAACCCTGTCTCATCCCCACTTGGAATTTTGGCTTCAAAGCACAACGTGTCATTCCCTGCCATTGCTGCTAAAATCATGTGGTCATTATTTTCTGCACAAAGCAGAAAGTCAAGTAGAGTCTGTGCCTTCACTAACAAGACTAAGCCTATCACCAGTGATGATCTGTCATTTACTGATGTTCATTCTTTCCAAAAATTAATGCATCAGTCTATGCTATGTGTGTGCAATTTGTGGTATCAAAGCATTTTGTACTTTGAACCATATAAAATCTACCTTCTACTTAGAGCCTAGCTTAAGAGCAGTGTAATGAGGTCTGGTTGAACCACCTACAATAAAGGAATGAAAAAATACCGTGGACCCATTAAAAATGTTATCAGGATATCTGAAGTAATATGCAGTTGCTATTTCTTTTACTGCCGTTTGTTTAGATCTTTTGAGGGACTCATAGCTAATACGTTGGAACATTGGCATTGTCTGTAGACAGAACACCAGCTGGCTTGGGGGACAGATGCATGCTGGGAAGGCGGCCTCCAGCCCTTTCCACAGCCGATGACTGAGGCTGGAGCTGAGCAGCAAACACTCAGCAGAGAGCTGACTGTTGAACACCAGACAATAGGACTGTCTTCCATAAAATGTACTCAGTTTAGGGACTTAAAAGGAGCTGCTGAGAGACAGCACGCCTTGTGTGTGCTTAATAAAGGTAGAATTATACTGTTGGCCCGAGCGCACAGTTCCTTATGCAAACAAATAAAGCCTTTTCTGAAACTACTTTACTTGTTACAGACAGCTCGAAAGCTATGTAATAAGCCATCACAACTGAGGCAGCTCTGACTTATCCATTAATCACCAGAAGATGTCAGAACATTATTTCATCATATTTCTAGGCTTTCTTTCCACCACTGTCAAACATTAACTTGCTGATGCTTTCATCAGCAGGCAATGATAAAGCACTGTTTCGAATGTTAAACAAGAGCACTTATAAGTTTCTGTACTACTGTGTGAAAGATACATTTCTGTATGCATTCTCCAGGGAGGCCAAGGAGTCTCTCCAGTACCACAAAGCACCAGCCAATGTCACAAGTCCCATTCCAACCCTGCAAATCGAACCCCAGAATCTCCATACACATCTGCTGTGCTATTTGTTTTAAATCAATTCTATCAACTCTAAGAGGCTTCACCTGTGTTGACTGCTTTTGCACAGTAAGAGGTGTGTGTAAATCTAAACACACGCACAGTTTAAGATAAGCCTCAGGAAGGATTTTTTGGACATGAGCATGTACTCTCAAAGTCACTCCCAAAAGTCCCTGAGAAAGAGTGCACATACGTGTGCATAGTAATTTGTGTGCGTTTGGAAACTTTTGGTTTACACATTACTTCTGAATACACATTATTTGTGTTCATTTATGGTTTTCAAACCATTTTCATGCATATCTTGTCAACTTCCTGAAAGTCTTGAGAGACAGCAACCCAGGTATTACTTTCCCGATTCACACATGAGGACAGTAAAGACTGTGAGTGCTGTAACTTTAACCTTGGGGAGAGCCTGGCATCCTCTCTCCCTTCTGTGCTCATTCCAGCACTCCCCTCTGCTTGTGCTTTTTGGGTTCATTGGCAGCCTTCAGTTAGAAAGCCTTAGCCATGCTTCTGAGTGTTTTTTAAATCAAATGAATGATTTTTTTCTCAAAAACTAGAGCTTGTATCAAAGTTCAAGCCCTGACTGAGGCTATGCACTCTTGAATCTATCCTATGTCTGTCCCAACCCCTCGTTTTTGGACTTTCCATCTACTTTCAGAGAATAGGATTATTTGAGCTTCTGTTACCTGGAAAGAAGACATGGAGAACACATAAAATAAAAACACAAGCCAGGCATAGTGGTCCATATGTGTAATCCCAGGAATCTGGGAAGCTGAGGGAGGAGGACAGCAAATTTGAGCAAAGAGCCCAGCTCTGAACACTGCTGCTCTGGGGACCAATACAGAGACTTTGGGGGGCACTGCAGGTTACAGTGAGGAAATTGCCTGGACTATTTAGTGGCTTAGCAAGACCTTGTATCAAAATGAAAATAAGGGCTGAGGATGTAGCTCAGTGAGAAAGCTCTGGATTCAGTCCCCAGTAATGTACAAATTAATTAATAAATCTAAAATAAATTTAAAAACAAACACTTGGATAAATTAAACTGTCTAGTTGCTGGAGGGATTATTTTTTTCTCCAGGAAATTAAAATTACTTAGACACTTTCCTAGCAAACTAATATTCCCGTCATGTAATTTAGGTTTGGAAAGTGTAACAGAATTTTGATTTTGGTTTCCTTCCTTCCTTTCTCTCTTTCTCTCTCTCTCTCTCTCTCTCTCTCTCTCTCTCTCTCTCTGTCTCTCTGTCTCTTTTTTCTTTCTTTCTTTCTTTGTTCTGGGAATTGAACTCAGGACCTCGTGCTTTCCAGGCAGTCACTGTGCTGCTGAGCTACAGCCCCGCCCCAGGATTTTGGTTTTAAGTGAATTATGTATACTCAGTGAGGACACGTACTCTTGAGTCTATCTTAAACTGAGTCTCTCATCTCATACGTAGTAGCCCATTTATAGCAACTACCCTTTTCTCTTACATCCATTTTCTATTAAAATGGTTCAATTAAAATTAATAATGAAATTATCTGTGCCTACCCTGGCAGTTTGCTACCCGTTAGATATTACATGTGAATGTGAGCACAAGTTGGGTAGGGTGGCATAGTCTCAGCTCCTCAGTATGCTTGAGAAAATCACCTTGAAGGAGAGAAGACTTCGCCTCACTTTCAGAGTTCCTAGAATGTTCTGTTGGCTCCATCGTTTGTGGGCCTCTGGCAAAGCAATGGAGAATATATCTGGTGAGCAGAGCTACTCACTGCACAGTGACCAGAAAGCAGACAGAGGACATGGCTAGGGGCAAAGGTGCCCTTTCAGGGTACACCCCAAGGATGTCCTGTACTTTGTATGTGTTTTACATATGTGGGAGCATTTGGTTCTCATGACCTGTGCACGGTACCCCTTTGACAGACACGGAAGTCCTCCGAAAGGTAAAGCTGCTTCAGTGTACCATAGCTTGCAACAAGCAAACTGAGTCAGGCAGCAGTCTGATGTCATAACCTGCACTTTTTCTGCCTACTCATAAGGCTGCAGCCAGACCTTCCCTAAAGACAAAAATCAATAATGCTCTTGATAAAGTTGACAGCGATGATGGAAGTGGCAGCTCTCAAGTGGTTGTGACTGTATACCAGTCACTGTTCGGAGTGCTTTAAAAAAAATAACTCATTTGCCCTCCCACCACCCCGTGCATTCGGTGTTGTTATCATCCCCGTGTCTAGACAAGGACATGGCGGCACACTGGGGCGTGAATGTGGTCCCCCTTAGCTAGGAGTCAAACATGCGCCCTGAGACTCCAGACTCAGCCCTTAAACTTTCGCTTTTTGCCCATGCCAGATTGCATTATTTGTAGAGAAATTTTATTAATGAAAAATTGGAAAATTTCAAGTAAAAAAATACAGATTATCTTCTCGAAAAAATCAGAGGTCTGGAATGCTAAGTCCGCTTTGCTGTAGGCGCCAGGTGCTCGAGCCGCTGCAGCCCTCCCATGGCAGAGGCCCACCCGCGCCCTTGGTGCCCCAGCAGGGAGGTGGGGAGGGGCCGGCTCCTGAGCCACTGCCCACGCCTGGCCCAGGAGCTGCATAGCAGCACCTCGTGGGAGCTGTGGGTTCCAGTGCTTTTGGAAGACACAGGCTGGGATGCAGAAGGCTGAAAATAAGCCTTTGTACAACTGATATTCTGCCTCGTATTTTCTTTCTGTGCTTTGGAGAATTTCTTCTATCTTCAGAGTACACCAGTGCGACCCTTCTGTACACATGTTGAATTTGACCCTAAACCTGTCCTCTGAAGCAGGGAGCCTTCAAGAAACGCAAGGCTGAATCTTTTCTTCCTTTCTAGGGGTTGAATTCACATTGTTATTGATCAGTCATTTCAGAGTGGAGTTTTTTGAGGGGGGCTAATTTCTTCCTTGTTTTTTCAAACTTACAGTTGTTTTAAGTTTTATTAATCTGAATTCTTTGATACAAGTGGAAGAATCATGTCTTAGTCATTTTTTTTTCTCTCTCATTGCTGGGACAAAATACCCAGCACCCAAAATGAAGGAAGGAAAGGTTTATTTAGCTTACAGATTGTGGAGATTTCAGTCTACAATCAGCTGTCTGCAAGTCAGGCTGCCATGGCACAGGGGCAACACTTCAAGGCAGCAGCCAGCAAAAGCAGCCAAAGCAAAAGAGGAGAGAAGGAGCCTCCTCTCCCTTATATTGTATGCAGGCCATTCCCACCCCTTCTAGGGCCAGTGTAGCACTCACAAAATCTCTGTGCCCTCCTCTTACACAGGATGAGGATATTTGCAAAGGATGGACCCTGGCTCCCTGCTGAGTCTCTTAGTTAAACTTCTAAGCTGTTTAAATTAACACAGTGTATCAACCATAACAAACCAACTCAACGGTTTTAGCTGGAAAATATCTTTGGGGAATGACATCATTGAAGAGGGCAGTGGGGTATTTATTGATTTCAATATGGAATTAAAGGCTGGACAGGGGAATCTTAAGCAGCTTTCTCTGTCTTTCAGCTCTGCTATCTTCCGTATGGTTCCATTTTTCAGTAGGTCTTGCTAAGCTGTGTGGAAGTGGTCACCAGCAGGTACAGCTTAACTAATCAGTCACCTAAATTTCCCCAGCATCCAGAGGTCACCACTGACTTGGGAGTTCTAGCACTTTCCATATCTGACCTTCACTGGTTTGCTTTAATTCCTGAACCGACCGCAAGTGTGACTTGGAGCCCATCCTGGATGGAGGGGTGATTTCCTGAAGAGGGTTGAATGACACTACTGGGATACAAGGGAAGAGACACAGGGTGGGAAAAGCCTACACGCAGCCTCTTCGGTGGTGCTGGAGTCTGGTGGATGTGTTTGCTCCGTGAGCACTGTGTGTCCTCCAACCACCATTTAGGTTGCCTTCCTTCTCTTTCGTGTGTTGCTGAGAGCTGCTCAGCAGACACAGCTTTGAAAGCAGGCATTTATTATTCTTCAGTCTGTTTTCACTCACTCAAAAATGTCTACAGAGGAATTACTGTGGGAGATAGAAAATTACTGTGTTCCCTGAGTATTATGTTTTAAAGCCCCATGG
Organism: Hydrochoerus hydrochaeris; assembly: GCA_004027455.1. Taxonomy (NCBI): domain Eukaryota; kingdom Metazoa; phylum Chordata; class Mammalia; order Rodentia; family Hydrochaeridae; genus Hydrochoerus; species Hydrochoerus hydrochaeris. Next base: position 122,608 of record PVLA01000657.1, read on the forward strand.
AGACTGACATTTAATATCAGCTTCCATAAAAATTCAGACAGGCTGTCAGGAGTGCTGTTATGGACACTCGGATGACATCACCCCTGATGCTTCTAGTTAACAAGAAGGCAAGGAGGCTGGTGCCCTTGGAGCTTTCTTTTACACCCAGGTCACATCCGTCCGCCCACACAGCATTGCTCTGGGGTGACTGTCTTGGTTTTCACAGGACACCCTCTTCTCTTCCAAAAGAGGCTCAAATCTGACTCATTGTAAGCTATCTGCATATTCTAAACTTTTATATACTTTGCAGCTTAGTTTGTCAGTCTTTGATCTTTGCCAATGTCTACCAGAAATGTTTTAAATAACTTTAAAAATGTCAAAAAAAAAAAGTAAAGAAAAAGAAAAGCCACTGTATTTGTGTTTTCAGCATGGATTTTCTGAGCCATGAAGCCAAATATTATGAGTGGAATGAGAGAGTACATCAGTCTGTGTTTCACAGGGCTTCTGAGTTGTAGAGTCTTCAGAGGTCAAGTTGTGCAGAGGATTTTTCTTCGATGTTTGCAAGGTTATGAGCCGTGCGTTACTGAAACCAGGGTCACATGACGCAGGCTTTTGAGAATGTCGATGTGTAACGGTCTACTTACCAGGCTTGCTCTGTGTTGCTGAATGCCTCTGTGCTGATCTGTCTTCCTCTGTGTCCCCCACACTGACCACAGCCGATTCTGGTGACCAGGACGAGCAGGCTCTCCAAGAGGCGGCGCTCCCACCTGTGAATAGTGGCACCACCGCGGCTCCCATCACGGACCCTTCTCAGAAGTTTCCTCAGTACCTACCTCTTTCTGCAGAGGATAACTTAGGTCCTCTGCCTGAAAACTGGGAGATGGCCTATACGGAAAATGGAGAAGTCTACTTTATAGAGTAAAGTATACCATTCTTTACCCGAATCTCTGTCTCTTCCACTTCCTGCTGCTCTTTAGCATCTACTGACGTAAATTAAATCTGAAAGAACTGATCCCTTGCCAGTGTTGCTCTTTTAAAACATTTAACAAATCTTTGTTAAATAAATTCCTTACTGAAATCCAGGTTTGATAGTCTTAGGATTTTCTATATATAGAATTATACTTAGTCACAAAAACAAATGTACACATATATACAGAGTGTATTTAAGTATATGTATACATATTTTTACAAAAATGGTATATTTGATTGCTTCTTCTGTGAGTTACTGTTCTTTTATTATCAGAAATTTCACTCTGTATGAATATAGCAGATGCAGCTATGCTTCTAAAAGTAGTTTAATTGGTGGTTTTTGGTGATACCTAAAAACACGATGAATGGTAGTGATAAAACTAGTCAAAACACTATCCTTATAAAAGCTGACAGCCATTGATTGGGAAAATCACCTTATCTTGGATTTTCCTGAATGACTTTAATTGTAGGTATTTCTTCCTTTTCTGTTAAAGTTATTTGTTAAATGTTTAACTGCATAGAAGTATATGGTTATATGATCCTAATCATTGCATCAGAAGAGTTTGAAGAAGCATAAAGTTTAATAATTTTCCCCCAAAAGTTGGGCAGCTAAATTAAGATGTATATACATATCTATCTTTCTGTCTACTATCTCTCTAGTTATGAAACTTAAAGAATGTGTTTAGCCATTAAAATTATAAATTCTTTGCTTGTTTTTTCTTAATTGGGTTGTGATTCGCTTACTGTTGAACTTTAAGACTTTCTTGTGTATTCTGGGTCCAACTCCTTAGCATCTTTGTGATTTGCAGGCATTTCTTACGAGTCACACTCTTCATTGTTTTCCTGTGATTTTTAAGGAGCAGAAGTACTCGACTTTGATGGGGTCTAATTTATCACTTTTTTCTTTTACTGTAATAACTAAGAAATCACTGCCTAACCCAAAGTCATAATGACTTTTTCCTGTAAGTCTTTTACAAATTTACAGTTTACATTTAGGTCTGATCTCTTGTAGTATTTTCCTTTTGTTCCTTTTGTGGGATTGACCCAGGGCCTTCACACTGAGGTTCATCTCCAGGCCCTGCCCCTCTTTTTACATTGTATTACAGGTTCTCCCTAAATTGTCCAGTTGGATCAAACCTGCGCTCTTCCTCCCAGCTTCCCAGAGGACCTGTACCCCACACCCACCTTTAGTCTCTATTTTTAAGTGTGTTAAAGTTTTTTTCGTAGTAGTTGATTTATGGCTTGCCATGTGTATCTTAATGGTAGGATAAATATGTTTTAGTAGGGGGAGGTGGTAATATTTTTAGGTAAATTAATGGCAATGTGTATTTTACTGTAATTTTTTTTAATTTAAGCATTCACTGAATATTTTGATCTCTCCCTGTAATCAGCTCTATAGGTTGAAGTTGGGTGAACAATACCAGAAGAGGGCATTGTAGAAGAATATATGAAGTATCAACATGTTTATACATTTGTTTTTGTGACTAGCAGATATAATTCTATTTATAGAATATAAGACTATCTATTAATAGTTAGATTTAGGTAAGGGGTTTATTTTCTAACCATATTATCCATTTCTGTGGGTTTTGAGTGTTTTTATATTTACGCAATTAGCAAAAGTAAAAATAAGAAAGTATTTTCCTAAGTGCAGGAGAGTGAGGGAAAGGCTTGGACCTCAGAGCAGCCGCTTGGAGAAGCTGCATGGAAAGCAGTCTGAGCCCAGTGAAGGAGCCCCCGCTCTCCTCTCCAACCAGAGGGAGGCCACGGACTAGGAAAGCATGCACTGAAGATGTGCATGGGATGTGCATTCTCCTGGGAGTCAGAGCAGTACAGGGATTCACACCTAAAAAGTCACATTGTCTCCACCACCTATGAGTTAGGAGTCCTGGGAAAGTAGGGTGTAGCAATTTGTATCTCAGTTTTCCATATCTGTGCATGGAAGAAATCCACAAATCCTACCTGCCTTGTTAGACTGCTGTGAGAATTAGAGATGGTAAGAATAAAGTGGGAATGAGCAATGATGAGCTCACATTATTGGTACTGTAGAGGTTTTCATCATCATCATTTGTGGGTATTATAGAGGAGTTTCAATATTGTTAAAATAAAAATGGGTGTCAGCTGTAAGCACAGAATTTGTGCTTAGCTTTTCAAAGAATTGCTTTTGAAATTGTGTGCATTAGTAAGGAAGGGTTGTACTGAGAAAATGAAGTATAACAGAGGCATTCCTGATGCAGAATATGTGTGAAGCTCAAGTGCTTGGGAAGTCTGGACTGATGACTTTCAGAAAAGTAAGTTGGGTACGCTCATGGTTCTCCAGCTGTTAGCCTCCAGACCTGTGGCCGGCTCAGCAGAGTGCAGTGCTTTGTCAGTTTCCATAGCTTCACTTTCTTTTTCCGATGCAAGGGCAGTGTATCATTGGCCTAAGGGTTAAAGAATTATACAAAATGTGGCTATGCCAAGTATGAGATTCCATCTGAGGCTACCAAGGGCTGTAGATATTAAGGGGCTGGGATGTAGCTCAGTGGCAAAGTGGTTGCCTAGTATTTACTAGTCCCTGTTTCAATCCCCAGCACCACTAAATAAATAGAGATACATGCCAATTATATTTCAGCTGGTTACTGAAGTTTTCAAGTATCTTTCATTCTGAAAAACAATTTTTTTTAGTATCTTACATTGAATAGCAAATTACATTTCATTAGAATTAGATCTACCTTGCCTTTTATGTATGTATGTGTGTGTGAGTGTGTGTGTGTGTGTGTGTGTATATATATGTATTAGTTTTATATAGTTTGAGGAAAATTGAAAAGCACATTTAAAAATCAAGCATGGATAAGAAACTTTGGAGAGTGTGTAGAAAACAAATAATAAAACTGAAAAGATAAGCTAGAGTGTCAGAGGAGTGGCAGATCATTCCTGGAGTTTTCTCTTTGTGTCATTCAGACCAGAGTTGGAGCTAAAGAAGCCAGAGACCCAGAACTCACCATAGATATTGATACCACAAGTCTTCTTTTCTGCCTGAAAGGTCAGGAAGGGGCATCCTACATGACAGGAGGTTTTACAGAACACTCTGTATACTCTATACAGAATGACCAGTGGTCATACAGCCAGAATGACCCGTGGTCTCCTCCTTGCCCCATCAGCCAAGGTCAGGCAGAGAAAAGGCCACCATGCCAGGTGCCGCTGGAGCTTAGTTGCAGTGAGACAGGAAGCAGCACTCTTTTCCCCACCTGGATTCTGTGGGGACCCTGCAAGGGGAGGCTGGACTTCTACCCCACCTTTGGGAATCAGTGCTACTGAAGAGGCTTAGAGAAGAGTCTTGATTTTCGGCATCATCCATCGGCCAAGTTCACCTTCTCCCTGCAGAGTCAGTGTGGCTGATCTGGGAGCCGCAGTGAGGCTCCTTCCCCTCTTGGCTACACTGGTGTCCACAAGGCCTACTAGAGAGCTGGCATCGCCTTTGGCACCCAGCAGGGGTTTCACCATCTACAAAAAGCCAGATGACACCCGACTAGAAGTAGCAGGTAGCACCTGCTTTCCTGTCAGATATAGTCAGGGAAAACTAGCAAAAATATAGAAGGTTTAAATAAGACCCATAGTCCTGCCCTGTAATATCCCAATAGCCAGATAAAGCAGAAAGATAAATTCTTGTACTAAGATCTAACAAAATTTCAAATTGAATGAAAAAAATAAAACCATCAGCAGATATCAATACCAAGATAACAGAAATGTTAGAATTATCAAACAAAAATTTAAACTAGCCTTTACAAAAATATTTCATGAAGAATAATAATCCTGCTTGAAAGAAACAGGGAAATAGAACATTTCAGCAAAAAATAAAGTCTCTGGAAAACAATAGAAGATATAAAAAGGAGAAATGTTTGAACTCAGAATCCCCACTGTCTCAATAAAAATCTCCATGGATAGATTTAGCATTACCCACCTGTTCAGTAGGAGAATGACAGAGAGAAAAGAACCCATAGCGTGAAGACAGGAAACAGAACTTCCTCATCTGAACGACACAAAACTGACTGAGAAAAAGAAAAGGAACCTACCTTCAGGGACTTTGGACTAGTAAGAAAAGGTCAAATATTTGTCGGAGTCCTAGATGGAGAGAAAATGGGTGCAACTGGCAGGAAAGAAAAGTTCTTGAAGAAGTAGCACCTGAAAGTCCTCCGTATCTGACAAGAGAAATGAACCCGCAAGTTGAAGAAGCTGAGTAAACTCGAACAGAATAAATTCACAGAAAACACACATCAGAGTCCAATTGTTGAAAACTAAAACGAGAACTTTTGAAATGAACAAGAGAAATGACACTTCCATGTAAGTGAATAAAATGACAGCTCATTTCTTCTCAGGTGGCTGAGGCCAGAAAGAAGAAACATGGCATCTTTCAGGTGCTTCCTGAAAGGTAGCAGCTGCCGTCACCTTCGCCTGGAACCTGACTCACTCACTGCGTGCATGAGGGGAGCTGTTAGAACCTGGGGATAGTGGTCATAGTGATGGTGGCAGCTGGCAACCCAAGAGGCCTCTGCAGAAAGACTCAGTGGTGGAGTCCTCCTGCTGGAGGGATAGATTGGCCAAGAACCATTTTGGAGATGGGCCTGATTAGCCCAGAACCAGAACTGCTGCTGGCTTCCTTTGGCAGCTCCTAGCTGGGCACAGACTCATGGAAACTGTTTGGACTGCGGGAGCCCAGTGAGTGATCTCGGGGCAGGCCTGCCAAGGTCGTCTGCTGCTCCATCATAAAGCAAATCCTGGCTTGCGGGGACACAGTGGCATAATTCAGGGTGCTGTCTCCACAGGCTGTCTACTAGTGAATCCAGAGAGAATCCTGGAAGTGGACTATTTTTTGTTTGTTTGTTGTTTTCATTGTTATTTATATTTCTTTCCTTGTTTTATTTAGTTTGTTTTTTATTTCACTTTCTCGTTTTTTTTTTTCTTTTTGAATGTGAGTGTGGTTCCTAAACTCCTTGTGGATGTGGTTTTGTTCTATTCTACCTTTTATCTCTTACTCCTTTTATCTCTTTTATCTCCCTTTTATCTCTTATCAGGAAAGCTCTCTTTTCTTTCAGTCTTCTGCATCCCCAAGTTGTTTCCCCAGGTTGGTGCCATCCATCTTTGTCCTACTCTCTCTGTGGGTTTCTATTCAGACTTCAGACTCTTTCTGGGTCCAATGTACCCACTTCCTTTCTTCTTGTTGTCCTCAAGATAGTAGTCTCTTTCTCTTTTCCCTCTTCTGTTTTCTCCTTAATCCATTTTGAATCTTAACCTCTGAGGACAGAATTGACATACTACAGACTTACATATTGTGTATAATTGTTTTGCATTCTGTTATATGGTCACAAATTCAGTTTATATGGTTAAATTTTCAAATCAGGGGTTGGCTCAGTTCATTGTTTTATAGGCTGTGTTTGATGCTATTGGTACCACTACAGCCAAAATAGACATAATTGTTCTAAATAACTGTTGGCCCTGATAATCCATGACTGAGGTTGACCAGCGATACCAAAGAACCAGGGACTAGGCCAGGTGACCAATAGCTTCTCATCTCCAGTAAACTAAAGAGGTAAGATCTTTCAACAGACTCAGAGCCCAAAAACACAGCTATACCTGGAAGATACATCAGAGAAGTGATCATCACCTGAGTGTCCTAAATACCACCAATAAAGCAACCAACCATAGGGCACTAACAAGTATCACTCTAGTAATTTAACTAAAAAAGAAAAGAAATGAGAAGACACTTAAGACACAACCTCACTCAGTTCACTCAAGGCAAACCCAGGGGGCAGTGAGGCTGGAAAATCTGAAAGCCGCTTATGAGGGTTCTCCAAAGTGGTAACAAAGCAATTGAATGAGGCTCTGAAAAAAATGAAATCAGAAATAATCTCTCAGATAACTACAAAGATTACCAAAATACACACCATGCTTAGTGATGTTACAGCAGACACGGACAAAAAAATAGACAAGCTTAAGCAAATTATGGAAGCACAACATAGGAAACAAATGGAATTCTTAAAGCAGAATCAGGCAGATATCCAGAATAGAAACTCCACTGAAAGTATTCAAAGCAGATTAGACCAATGTAAGGACAGGATCTCAGATATTGAAGACAAGCTTGCAGTTAGTGACCAGGAAAAGAAAGATTCCTCAGAACTAGCAAGGCAACATGAGAAATCAAACCACCAGCTGCTACACGAGACAAAGCAGAATAACTTGAGATTAATTGGAGTCAATGAACAAGCAGGAGATACCACAAATGATACTAAAAACATGTTCATAGACCATGACAGAAATATTTCTTGGTAGAGACGAAGAATTTGACATACAAACAAGTGAGGCATGTAGAACTCCAATGAGCAATGATTTAAAAAAAAACTACATCCAGGCATATCATAGTCAAGATTCCAGAAGTTCAGCACAAGAATAGAATCTTAAATGCTGTTAGGGAAAAGAAACAGATCACCTATAAAGGAAAGCCCATCAGAATTATGACTGACTTCTAGGCACAAACTCTCAAGTCAAGGACAGCTTGGAGTGAAGTTCTCCAAGTTCTAAAAGAAAACAACTTTCAGCCCAGATTGATGTATCCCACAAAACTATCTTTCAAAATTGATGGAAAAATAAGATACTTCCATGACAATGAACATCTTCAGAAATTTATGACCACCAAACCAGCACTCTGAAATGTTCTGAGGGACATTCTAGAAAGAGATGATAAGGACTACAACTCCATGAACCCTAACAGAAGCAATCCACAAGGAAAGGCAAACAATTAGAGGAAAGTGAAAAAGAAAAAAAGACAATAAAAGGAAAATAACGTGACAAAGATAAATCAATACATATCAGTTTTAAGCATTAACATTAATGGTCTTGAACCACCAGTCAAAAGACATGGACTGGCAGAATGGATCAAAAAGCAAGACCCAACAATATGCTGTACACAAGAAATACATTTAATCCAAAAAGAAATTCATAGACTGAAAGTCAAAGGATGGAAAACAATAGCCATGTAACAGGAATTCAGAAAAAAGCAGAGGTTATTATTTTATTTGCAGACAAAGTGAATTTCAAGCCAAGACTGATTAAGAGAGGTAAAGAAGGTCACCACATCCTGGTAAAGGAAACAATCCAAGAGGAAGAGTGAACAATCATAAATATATATGCAACAAATATCAGTGTACTCAGTTATATAAAAAAAATTAATGGACATGAAAAATCAAATAAACCTTAATACAATTGAATTGGGAGACCACAACACCCACTGTCAGATCAATTACAAGAATCAACTACACAGATCAACTAGACAAAAAATCAATAATATTAGAACTAAGTCAAACTTTTGAGCAGATGTCTACCCCATGACATCAAAATACACAATCTTCTCAGCTTCACATGGGACATTCTCCAAAATAGACCATATACTGGCTCATAGAACATGCTTACAAGTAAATGTAAAGGAACTAAAATTATCCCATGCATACTATCAGACCACAGTGCAATGAAATTGGAAAATCGTGTCAGGAAACCATGAGAAATTCATCAACACATGGAGATTAATTAGCACCCTATTGAACAATCAGTGGGTCACAGATGAAATTAAAGGAGAAATTAGACAGTTTTTACAGTTGAGTGATAATGACAGTATAACATAGTGGAACTTGTTGGGACACAATGAAAGCAGTCTTAAGAGGGAAATGTATAGCAGTAAATACCCATATCAAGAAAACAGAGCAAACATATAAACAACTTAATGTTGAACTTTGAAATTCTAGAAAAAGAAGAGCAGGCCAAGACAAAAGCTTACACAAGGGAGGAAATTATAAGGATCAGAGCATAAATTAACACACTGGAGACTAAAAAACAATAGAATCAATGAATCAGAGTTGGTTCATTGAAAGGTTAAATAAAATTGACAAACCCTTGGCCAACCTTATCAAAAAGAGGAAAGAAAAGACTCAAATCCATGCAATTATGAAAGAAAAGGTTGAAATCACAACAAACCCTATAGAAATCCAGAAAATCTACTTACTTTGAAAACTTGTATTCTAATAAGATGGAAAATTTAGACAAAATGGACAGATTCTTAGATACATATGAATTACTAAAGCTCAATCAAGAAGATACAAAAATTCCAAATAGCTCAATATCAATAAATGAAATTAATGATGTAATTAAAAACCTATCAAAAAAGAAAGGCCAGGCTCTGATGGATTCACTGTTGAATTCTACAAGAAATTTAGTGAAGACCTAGCACCACTACTTCTCAAGCTCTTTAATGAAATTGAAAGAGAAGCAATACTCCCAAATTCATTCCTGGAAGCAAGCATTACACTGATTCGAAAACCAGAGAAGGACCCAACTAAGAGAATTATAAGCCAATCTCTCTAATGAACATTGATGCAAAAATCCTCAGTAAGATATTGGCAAACAGACTGCAGTAAATCGTCAAGAAGATTGTGCACCATGATCAAGTGGGATTCATCCTAGCGATATAGGGATGGTTCAGCCATGTAAATCCATAAATTAATACATCATATTAACAGAGCCAAGGACAAAAATCATATGATTATCTCAATAGATGCAGAAAAAGCTTTTGACAAAATCCAGCAGCCATTCATGATAAAAACCCTACAGAAAATTTAGAATAGATGGTCATTGTCCCAATCTGATAAAAGCCACCTATGACAAACCAACAGCCAACATCATACTAAATGGACAAAAGCTGAAAGCTTTTACTCTAAAATCAAGAACATGACAAGGGTGTCCACTGTCTTCACTTTTATTCAACATAGTCCTGAAAACTTTAGCCAGAACAATTAGACAACAGAAAGAAATAAAAAGAATGAAGATAGGAAAGGAAGAAGTTAAACTATAATTTGCAGATGACATGATACTCTACTTAGAAGACCCCAAAACTCCACCAAAAGAATTATACATTTAATAAGCAAACCCAGTAATGTAACTGGTTATAAAGTCAACACGCAAAAATCAGTAACCTTCTTGTACATGAATAACAAAATCACAGAGAGAAATCAGGGAAACAATACCTTTTACAATAGCATCCAAGCAAAAAATGAAATACCTAGGAATCTAGTGAAAGATGTATAAGATCTCTACATTGAAAACTATAGTCCTATGAAAAAGGAGATTGATGAGGATATTAGAAAATGGGGAGATATCCCGTGCTTCTGGGTAGGAAGAACCAATAGAGTGAAAATGGCCATACTTCCAAAAGTTATACAGGTTCAGTGCAATCTCAATCAAAATTCCAATAGTGTATCTTACAGAATTAGAGAAAACAATCATAAAACTCATTTGGAATGAGAAGAGAGCTAGAACAGCCAAGGCAATCCTGGGCAACAAAGACAAGACGGGGCATCTCAATCCCTGACTTGAAATTATGCTGTAAATCTACTGTGCTAAAAAACAAAAAACAGTATGGTACTGACAAGAAAACAGACCCAAAGACCAATGGAATAGATTAGAAGATGCAGGAACAATTCCAGACACATTAAGCCACCTTATCTTTGACAAAGGTGCCAAACACATTCACTGAAAGGATAGCCTCTTTAATAAATGGTGTTGGAAAAGCTGGTTTCTACATGCTTAAGATGAAAACTGGACCCATATCTTTCTTCATGTACTAAGCTAAAATCGGAATGGAGCAAAGATCTTAATATTAAAACAGAAATATTAAGTCTGCTGGAAGATACAGTAGGTAAAACTCTTGAAAACATTGCTGTAGGCAAAAACTTTTTGAATAAAATCCAAATTCCACAGGACTTATGGCAAAGAATCAACAAATAGGATCTCATCCTACTGAAAAGCTTTTGAACAGCAAGAGAAACCTACCATCAGAGTGAAGATACAACCCACAGTGTGGGAGAAAATGTTTGCCAGCTGTTCCTCAGATAAAGGATTACTATTGAGAATGTGTAAAGAACTCAAAAAAATCAGACCTCCCAAACTTAAAGACTCAATCTGAAAATGAACATCTGAGATGAATACATACTTCTGAGATGAAAAAGTACAAACAGCAAATAAATACATGAAAAAATATTCAGTAACGCTGGTCATTCAAGAGATGCAAATTAAAACACCACTGGGATTTCACCTCATCCCAGAAAGAATGGCTAGTATTAACTGAACCAGTCACAAATGCTAGATGTGCTGTGGGGGAAAAGGAATACAAACTGGTGCAACCACTGTGGAAATCAGTATGGAGAATCTTCAAAAAACTAAGACTAGAGATCTCATTCAACCCAGCTATTTCCCTTCTGGGTATCTTCCCAAAAGAATTAAAAACACCAAATCACAGCAATATTTGTGCACCCATGTTTATAGCAGCATAGTTTGTAAAAGCTAAATCTTGGAAATAACCTAAAAGCCCATTGCCTAAAGAATAGATAAAAAATATGTGTTATTTCTATATAATGGAACACTACACAGCCATAAAGGATGATAAAGTGGAGACTTTTATAGGCAAATGGATGAGAACATACTTAATTAGTGAAATAAATAAGACATGCACGTGTAAACATTGTATTGTTTCATTAGTATGACAAGCTGAAAGAAAAAACATGTATATGTGTATGTATATGTATATAAAAACATAAAGAAAAAAGAAGAACCATAGTGGCCTCCTTTGTCATCCACATGGCCTATTCAGAAGCAAATTCACTGCTTCCCTTCACTGAACACTTCTGTAGGTTCTGCCTTCCCTTCTACTCCTTGTCCATCTTTTTGTCCTCGGCCAAAGCAACGACTCAGGTCATATCTGCCTTTACTTTAACCCTGTGAGCCATTCTACTGTGAGCCATTCTGAGTTGACTTTTGGATGCCTTAAGAAACTTCGGATGTGCTACAAGGTTTGGGGTTTCTTGCATGTGGATATTCAGTTGTTCCAGTATATTTATTGAAGGTACAATCCTTTCTCCACTTAATTGCCTTTGCGTCTTTGCCAGAAATCAATTGTGTGTTATGTGGGTATCTATTCTGGGGCTTCATATTGGTACCTTGGTGGTTTGTCTATCTTGATATTAATGCCATTTTGATGGGTGTAACTTTGTGATAAGTCATGGGATTGGGGAGGGTTGGAACTCAAATTTTGTCCCTTTATCAAAGTTGTTTAGACCATTCTGAGTCTTTTGTATTCCCACAGAAATGTATGAATCAAACTGATAATTTTTACCAAAAATTATGTTAGTGTTTTGAAAAGGATTGTTTTTTCTGATCCTCAGTATTTTCTTCTGTTTTTGGTTTTATTCTGTGTTTAATGTCTAATTTCTTAAGGAAAGATATGAGGCTATTTCATAACTTTCTTCTTTTCTAATAAATATACTTGGTGTTAAAAAAAAATTTAAAAAAATCTTATTCCAAGCATAAGAAGTATGTTGACAGTGAAATATTGGAAACATACATTTTACAAATATGAATCAATAAAAATAAGAGTTGCATGTTGATATCAGATAAACTGGTAATGTCTCCAGACACACTGTGTAGCACATTACTAAAAAAAACTGGTGAGTCAAAGAAGAAATGACAAGAGAAAATTGTTTTAGAAAAATTAAACTACATGAAAATACATCATTCCAGCATAGGTGGGAGCCAGCCAAGCCTGTGGCAAAAGGTAAATTCATAACTCTAAACACAAGCATTGGAGAAAGCTAAAGTATAAAATCAGCAGTCTGGGTTTTTATTCCAGGAGCCTAGAAAACAAAAGAGAAAATTAAAATCAAAATAATCAAATAGAAGGAAATAATAAAGCGTAAGAATCAATAAACCCCAAAAGCAGACAACCACAGGAGGAAACTGCTAAAACAAATGGGTGGTCCTTCAAAAAGATCAACACAGCTGAAGAATGCCCAGCAACACTGAGGAAGAGGAACGGAGGCATCGCCAGTGTTAGGAATCTGAAGACATTCAGAAGGTTATGACCAGTACGTGTTCATGCACGCATGTGCGCGCGCGCGCACACACACACACACACACACACACACACACACACACACACAGATTTGGCAACCTCAATGAAGTGGACCAATTCTTTAAGAAGAACAGAGCGCCATAGCACATCTTGTATAAACTTACTCATTAAATATCCCCTGTAGCTACTAAGGGAAAATGGATTTGTAATTAACACATTTGTAATTTGCAAAAAATCCCAGGCCCAGGTGGTTTCACTGGAGAGAACACACACTATTTATACACAGTCTCTTCTAAGAAACAGAAGAGGAGGAAGATCTCCCAATTATTTTTATGAAGGTTGTTTTACCCTGAAAGCAAAACTTAACAAAGAGTAGCAAAAAGATGCAAAAATTTTCATTAAATATTAACAAACAATACTCAGCAATATAGCGGTTCTTCTGATAATGTGGGAATTTCTGTAACGATGCAAGCCCTGCTCGGTAGCACTCACTCAGCTCGTGTGATGTCCTGGGTCTGATACCCAACAGTGCACGCACAGACACACACACACACACACACACACACACACGCACACACATGGAAAAAGGAAGGTCAGTCAGTATAGTCTGCCATACTAACAGACTTAAAAAAAATCATTAAGGCTACAAAAGCACTTACAAAATTAATTATTCATAATAAAACTCAGAAAACAAAAAGAAAAATATTCTTGGTTGAATAACGAGCACATCTGGCAAAGCCATAGTATTATGTTTGGAGAAAGTCAAAGATGTCAGCGCTCACAACTTGTATTTGACATCATGCCAAAAGACCAGCCAGTTTTATAAGGCCATAAGGAAGTAAAATCTGTATTTGGAAAGGAAGAAGTAAAACTGCTGGAAGTAAATCTGCCATGTGCCTGGCTGGGTTTTGACACAGGCGTGAAAGCAACTCATGACAAGAAAGTCGGCATTTTTAAGAAATGGTGCTTAAGCATGTGGACAGTCAGTGGCATACAAATTAACCTCAGCCTACACCTCATACCCTACGTAGGAAATTAACTCAAATGCTAGACTGAAGTGTAAAACAAAACATTTAGAAAAGAAGAAAAATCTTTGAAATCTAGGACTATGTAAACATTCTTAGGTTTGTCATTAAAAGCACAATCCTCAAAAACAAAATTGATAAATCCAGCCCATTGAAATGGAAAAATGTTGTTTTGTGGAAGACTAATAACAAGATGAAAATACAGACTGGGAGAAAATATTTGTAGACCCCATATCTGTGCAAAGACTAATGTCTAGAATATAAAGACAACATTAAAAGTAAACCATTCAGTTAAAACATGAATTAAAGACAAACATTTTGTGGAAGGGACTATATAGAGGTCAAGTATGCACAGAAAAATATATTCAACACCTTTACCTTTAAAGGAATGCAGAATGAAATTGGAGATGTCCTTGTATATCTTCTAGAGTGACTGAAGTAAAAAGTGACAGCAGGAAATGACGACAACTGTGAGGAGGAGCTGGATCACTCAGGCCTTGCTGGTGGGAATGTAGAATTGCATGACCATCTAGAAAACAAGTCCTAGAAAACTGAACATAGAACTTGTGTTCCATCCAGCAGTTTCACACACGATCACTTAACCCAGAGCAGCGTGACACTTATATTTACCTGTGCATAAATTTATTGTAAATTTATTTTGAATAGTGAAAACCCAGAAATGCCCTTTGGTGGTTAACCAGACACATCCATGTCATGGGATACTATTCGGTCATGAAAAGAATAGATCATCACTGACAAGCATGGTAGTCCTGAAGGGAATTATGCTGAGTGAAAAACACCAGTCCTAAAGGGTTACATGTGGTGGTTCTACTTCTGTGACATGGGTGAAGTGACAAAATTATGGAAAGGAAAATAAATCCCTGAGTACCAAGGACTGGGAAGGGGCTTGGGAGGAATGATGGGAAAGAAACCAGACATGTGATGATGAAGGGTGTTATGGCAGATCTTTCGTGATGATGCAGTTTTGGTCTTCATTATGTGGATGTCCATGTCCTAGATGTCTTAGTATGCACTTTGACAAGGGAGTACCGTGGATGGCATCAAGGTAAAGGATGTATAGGTTCATGCTGTATTATTGCTTACAACAGCATGCAAGTCAACACTTATATCAAAAGCAAATCCATTTTTTAAGCCCCCATGCTGTATAATCTCCCCTCCAAGCAATGACCAGTGTCACTCCTACATGACTGTAAAGCAGTACAGACTGCGGGTTTCATTGCAAGACTGTCAGGATTTGATTTCCAATTCCACTGTCTGTCAGCAAAGTGTTCTCTGACACATGCTCTCACCCCTCTGTCTTCAGTCTTCTCATCTGTCAAGTGGGGAGTCATAGGTATAATAGCAGCAGTACCTCCCTCAGAGTAACATATATGGAAAATACTGAGAATACTGAGCAGTTGTGAGTGGTCGAAAAAGTGACAGTGGTGGCATTTACTGTATTATCTTTTAGTTCTCTTTTTTTAAAATCCAGTCCAGCTAAGTGGTATGCATTTGCATGTTTTGTCTGTCACTGATGCCATAAGTTTTTTCTTTAATAATTCAAGACATTAAACACAAAACACTGGCAAATACCCCTCCTGTGCTCACAAACTTTGAAAAAGAATTGAAGTTACTGCCCAAACCTTTTTTTTTTTTCCCCCCGCCCTGAGACAGGGTTTCACTATGTAGTTCAGGCTGGCCTCAAATTTGCAGCAATCTTCCTGCCTCAGCCTTTTTGAGTGCTGGGATTACAGGCTGTGCCACCATAACTGGCCCAAACTTTAAATTTTTTTTCTTATTTTCTTGCTCTCAGTTGTTCACAGCCCTGTCTGTTGGACTTGGCATGCATTGGCTGGACCAGTTAGCTGAATGTGTAGCTATGGCAGCTATGCTATGGCAGAACTGTAGCTTGTCTGGACCTGCTGTGAAGCACAAAAGCTGACTGCTTCCGCCACCCTGGGACCTTTCTAACATGAGTGAGGACAAGGCTGCAGCCTTGGGAAGGTTTCTTAGGACTTAAGGTCACTATTGGAACTTTCCATATGGGATGAGCTCCGCTTTCCACCAAGTGGCTGGGTGGCACATTTAGCTTCTCCAAGCTTTTCCTGAGCTCGGCTTCTGTTCATGATGGATAATTGGGGTTGTTGTCAGTGCGTCTGAAGTCTAATTTAGGATGCTGTGATGAATGATGTGGATTAGTAGTTCAAGCCACTCATGTGAACTGAGGTCATATCACACTGTTATAAGGACGCTCATGTAATATGATGAGTGAAATAGCAGCTTTCCTTATGAATTCCAGCATCCAAAATTTAAACCAGAGACAAATTTTTTAAAAATTAAAATTTGCTCCTTGGTGAGCGTGAAGGCTAATGTGATATGCCTAGGCGAATGTAGACAGTAAGGCAAAGCATGTCATTTGTAAAACATTTTTCAGCAGCAAAGCTGGTTTTGCACTGGAAGTGTCCAGTGGTTCAGTGACTCTGTCTTACATAGGGAAGAAATGCCTCCCCAAGACTCTGCAGGAAAGTTCCCAACTCATACTCTCTTCTGGTGTTGGTTCAGGTGTATCTAAGATTCTTAATTAATTTTTTTTCTCTTTAAACAAATGCCTTATTTTTGTTTCTGAATTGCAGCCACAACACAAAAACAACATCTTGGTTAGACCCTCGGTGCCTGAGCAAACAGCAGAAGCCACTGGAAGAGTGTGAAGATGACGGTAAGAACTGGGAAGATCTTGGGTGGAGTGAGTTGGGTTTGTACAGCTGCAGATTTGAGGATCAACTGGCTTGTAGCAGTGAGTTTCTAAAAGATTATCCAGTTCTAGGAAAAGCACATGGTTACCTTTTCAACTAAAGGCAGGTGCCAGCTAGTATCTCCTTTGGACGTAAAATTGAGCTCAGTCGGAGGCTACTCAGATTTGTTCTCTACATTCAGTCACATGGAACAGAGTGTTGGGTTTCTGAGAATCAAGGATCCACTGCAATCCTGATTGCACGCCCTGCTGGACCATACCCCTCTGTTGTGAAAGTCTCGGGAAGACCTTAGGAGCTTTCTCGGCTTCTGCATCTTTTGTTGCTTTATCATTTCCTCAGTTCAGGGTAGGGGGAGCAAGTCTTGACATGCTTGGGAACCTCTGTAACTGGAATACCCCTGTAGTACCTAAGGAGCACGTTCTTCTAGAAAGAGGCTGGGCTGTTAACTGGTGCTCACCTCCCTTTTTATTTTGGGAACAAAGTAATTAGCTGTGAGTTTTTGTTGAAAAAGTTTATTTCAGAGCTTTGGGAGTTTTGAATTACTTGCCCAAAATGAAATTTTAACAAATGGAGGCACAGTGTCTGTTGTTTTTCAGTAGCACACATAACTCTATCTCATGTTCTGCCAAGGTTACTTTTTGTCATGGATTAACTCAAAGGGAAATGGTTTACTTTGTTGCTCATTATTCAGTGCTGGCATCTGAGTTAATATATAATTATTCCTTAAGACAAGTTATATAATTTTTCCTGTAAGACAGCAAAACTTTATGAATTCATCCTATAATGAAGAATTGTGTGTACACATTTGAGGTTTGTCTGAAAGTGGAAGCCAGTACTTTACAGTACATTACTGTTGAAACTTTGTATTCCCAGGTTATACCTGGAGTACGTGTAGACATGGTTAGTCTCCCATTGTACTCGGTTTGTGCATGACATGAAGGGAACACAGAATCGTGTCTTCCTATTTTTCTGAGGGACTTAGAGAAACCCATGTCCTTCTGACTGAAAGGAGGCACCAAAGTGCCGTCTCATTTTGGTGACTTTGTCCCATTGCCAAAGGAGTTAAAGCTGTTCACCTGTGTTCTGATTATTCAGAGTCCATTTAGTATAGAATACATAGTGACCAATTTTCAAAGAACAGAACATAAGACATACTCAGCTATGGAACTTTATAGGACAAAGTTTAATCTTTATTTGATGACTTACGATTTTGAAAGCAATCTTGCCGCTCATATTAGAGTCTTTATGTAATATCCAGTGTAATTACACTGGCGATGTATGAAAAAGCCTGCTAATACAAATTTGTAGGTGAAAGAAGACTGAAAAGGCTTTTACTGAGAAAAACTGTTAGTGAAATAAAGGTATTGAGGAGAGTTATCAACTATTTTTGTTGCCAAATCTTATAATTTTGAACACTTAGGATTCATACCAAATGTAGTCATTTTAGTAATTATCCCTTCAACATTAGAATTAGTGTATCCTCTTTCTAGTAGAAATTATGTGAATGTCAGTGTCTGTATCCACAAACAGCATAGGTATATAATCAGATTATGACAAGTGTCAGTTTGCATCTTCTATTGCCAGTTACCACTAAACTGTTACGTGTCTTTATTTATATCGTGACACAAATTGAGACTACATTGTCAGTCACAAATACTGTGTTTCTAACTCCTGTAGTTCATGTGTACATGGGATGTAACAGTACATCATAATTATTTATAATAATAAAGACCTTCTGTTTCCTTTTTCAAAAAACAGGAAATGGGTTTTGGATTTTAATTTTCAGTGTAGTCGTTGCTCATTGGCTGTTGCTATGAGCCTGATTGTACTAAAAGCCTCCAACACTGCCTTTCAGTCACAGCCAGTGTTTTAATCTGCCTGATTGAGAGATCAGCAGGGTATCTAAGAGTTCAGACTCAGTCTGGTTGGAACCAAATTAATGATCTTTCTCAGAAAGCCATCCTACGTGTTTCCAATTGTGGTCGAAAGTAAGTTTGCACTCACTCAGGAGTCAGGGGTCTGTAACTACACACTCACTTCTGACCCAGGAACCTCTAGATTCATTTGGTCTTCTAATCATTTCTAGAGTCCATCCACTACTTTCTTTGCCGCCTCTACCATTTCTGGTGTGGGTCATACATGGAATCTTGCTTCTGTCCTTCTTATGTTGTGCTTAGTGCAGTTTTTACAAATGTATTTCTTTTCTCACTGCCTGCTCTGAGCCCTAGTGAACGGCTCTGCATTCTGCTCTGAGTGAGCCTTGGCATCTCCAAGCCCCATGAGGCTGGAGTAGGGAGGGAAGCACGTGTGTAAAATGGTTCCTGTGTACTGGAGTTGTTTTTGTCTCAGTAATGATAAAATGTTTTACTGTCAGCAAGAGAAAGTCAAGAATAGAAAAAAATTGAACTGTTTTACTTGCTAAAATCACTGAGAACATTTTCATTCTATTTCTGAATTGACTTAGAAATTACATACAAAAAAAATAGCAAATCAGGAAACCTTGCTTCCCAGTCCTCCTCCAGGGCAGCCTGCAAGTCTCCTCGCTTGCACATACATCACCATGACATGACTCATATATCTCACTGCTTTTGGAAAGACATGGAGCGCATTGTACAGATCACTCTGTAAATTTGCCCTCACCCTCCATGTTTCAGGCTACTTGTAAGTTAAATTATGCTTTAATTGTGGTGTAATTGCCTCACTGATTAGAGGATTATTGAAGGATTAAAAGGACTAATAATGAAAGGTCTGACAGCCTTATTTGCTGCAAATAAGCTCTGTAGTAAGTGACTTGCCTCTTAACATCCAAACTGCAAAGGTATTTGTCATCTTTTACAACCAATCAGATCCTATTTTGACATACAAGGAAATGAGCCATAGAATTATTTCTCCAACATCAGCTCTTAGCATTACATGCTTTGCCTTGAGGTCCAGAGTTTATTAGTTAAGCCAGTGAAATAAGCCACATGCAGGTAAGGACAAAATGAAGGGATGTTTGCTACTGTTTTTCTGAGAGGAATTTCCTTCTTGGTGCTGGTGTCTGAATTTTTCTTTCTCTCTTTCCTGTCTCATTCCTGCTGTTCCTTTGGAGAAGAAGGGGTCCACACCGAGGAGCTGGACAGTGAACTAGGTAAACCCTCTGGTAGCTACTACCACATAATTCCCTGCATGCCTGAGTCCCCATGTGCTCCTTCATCCCTCATTTCCTTGCACGTGCCCCTCTTCAGTTAGCATCTGCATTCCGGTTCACCTGCGAGCACGCGGTGGTGTAACTTGTGGGTTAGACTGCATTTAGCACACAGAGTTGTAATACTTTTCATCTGCAAGCAAGGTGTCCATGAATCGAGACTAGAATGCAGTTGGTAGATAGTCCTGCAAAGTGGGGATTGGAGAAAAAGGAAATGGTACTGAGCATGTCTCTTGAACTTCCATGTAACCTGGCTCAGTGTCATTTTTCTCTTTCTTTAGTGTGAATGGTCATCTATATAACACCCCCAAAAAAGAAAACAAACAAAAATCCTTAGTAGTGTATTGCTGTATATAATGCTAATGGCAGGAGTAGTTGCCCTAAATTAATTCCCAATAATT
The DNA here is from genome assembly GCA_004027455.1 of Hydrochoerus hydrochaeris. Lineage (NCBI taxonomy): Eukaryota > Metazoa > Chordata > Mammalia > Rodentia > Hydrochaeridae > Hydrochoerus > Hydrochoerus hydrochaeris. Next base: position 142,848 of record PVLA01000657.1, read on the forward strand.
AACTGAATATTTAAAAAGTCTTACGATCATATTTTTAAGCCATGGTTCTCATGTTGTTGACTCTGTCCCTAGAACGCATGTCTTGGGAAATATAAGCAATGCTTGGTGGTGGTATTCTCCCTGAAGCGTATGCATCAGTGTAAGTCAGGTCTCAACTATTCAGCTATTGTAGTTTATCAGTAATTTTGCTTTCGCAGATAACACCGAAATACTTCTTTCTTTGATATTAGAACATACTGAATTATATTCCCACTAAGTTAAATGTTTTACATTCAGATTTGAACACTAAAATTAGTTTGCACTATATCTGATGCAGTCACTGAAGAGTGAAGAGTAAATGGGAAAACCCATGGTTGAGCTCAATTTCAGATTGAAGCCTTGGCCATTTGGAAATTGACCATAGTTATATTTTCTATGTAAAAGATTGCTCTTAACATCAATATGAATGGAACCAATCTAACATTATTGAATTGGCCTGGTATTTTTAAGATTGTCTGAAGATCTAAAAATATACATGTAATTAATATAAATTATCACTTCTTTTGGTTGCATGTTTTTTGTTGCATGAAGAAAATATTGATTGCCTGGACTTAGAATACAGAATTTAGCTCTGATTTTCTTAATGTTTGTTAAGAAGGTAATGATTGTTGACCATACTCACAGTGGTTTGTAGCTGTTGAGTGATCTGTGGTTAAAGATGTTTAGTGAGCTGTTTTGTGGTCCATGCAGTGGGTATGACTTGAGGATCACCTGTGGAATAGAAAAATCCAGAACTAATTTTATTTTAAAAAGTACAAAATTAATGATACTAGATAAAGTAGTTGAAAGAGGATTTCCCATACACAAGGCAAGTATCTTCATCATTTGTTGAAACAGTTTGAGCCACTCTTGCTGAAATTGTATGTGAGCGGTCACTCTGTGTGGCAGGTGGCCATGGAGGTCAGGTAGGGTGTCCAGGAGCATTACTTTGTTTCTGTGGCAGTTTGAATGCCAGAACTTCAAGAAAGAATTTTCTGTTTTCCTCCAGTATAACTGTGATATGATTGGGAGTTTCCTGTGGTACTGACTCTAAGAAGTGAACTCCAGTGGTGCATTTATGGCCCTTTTCATGGTCGTACCTGTAATTCAGGAAAGGACATGGTCTGATGGTAGCACCTTCTCTGGGGCCAGATCAGTTTGCTTGGCTTCCCATTTACTGGCTCTGGAACCTTAGGTTTTTTTTTTTTTTTTTTTTTGCCTTTCTCTTTTAAAAAATGTAAATCAGGGGCCAGGGATTTAGCTCAGTGGTGTAAGCGCCTGCCTGGCAAACGCAAGCTCATGAGTTTGATCCTCAGTACCCCAAAAAAGAAAAAAATGTAAATCAGAACTGAAAGAGGCACTGTTTTGAGGAAACTTAACGAGAATGTGTTTTAACATTTGACCCTGTAATCAGCATGTTTTGGTTATAACCTTATTATTAGCTATTTCTAACTTCTTGGGCTTACCCTTACTTACTAACAGCACTCTCTGTTCCTTTAACGTAGAACACGTAAGAACACTCTGAGCCATGTGCTGTGTTTGGGAGGTTGCAGATCCCCTCATTTAACTCACTGTTGATCTTCAAGGTGAACCCAGAGAAAGACGTGGCTCAGAGATGTGAGGGAAGCAGCCCAGGGCCACAGAGCAGCAGAGATAAGAGGTTGCAGAAACCCATCCCCAACCTGGGCAGTACAATGGGGTCTCAGCCCGTCCAGCCTCTGGGACAAGCCATGTGGTCTCATCTGCTCCATGGTGGTGGTCAGACATGGTAATGCCTGTCCAGGGGTGCTCAGAGTGTTTATTTTTAAAAAGTAAAATATAATCACTTTATGAGCTTAAATATTTTCTGCCATTTTCAGTTTTTTATAACCAAATGGCAAATTCTAGGACAAACAGCTTCCTTTTTTAAATCAATGACCCATTTCTATTTTCAGCTCTAGGAGACTAATTCCTGTTATTAAGTTAATCACCACATTGGGAGTGAGAAATCTATCTTCTCCATTCAAAATGAGACTTAACTTGAAAAACTGGAAATTTTCTGGAGGTGATTCATCTGTTTCAAAAGTGTTTAAAATGTCCAGAAATGCCAGTTGACTGACCCCATTTCTGACCCCGCCCCCAAATATGAAGGCACTGAGGCACACAGGCTGGAAGTAGGAGTGGCTTCCCTTCAAAACGCTTGCTGTGTGGCTGTGTTTGCAGCTTTACCACTGCACTGGCACTTATCTTCATGTCCCTGATGTCTGACACATCCTCTGGGAAATAGTAGGCACCCAGTAACTGTTTGGAAAATTGTAATCAAGTGAATTGAGTGCATAGTACTTTCTCCACTTTGTCTAAAGATCATCTGGTCAAATATTTCAGGTTGCAGACTTTGGAAAGCCGGCTGGTGCAGCTCTCTGTAATGTGGCTTCTTATTCTCACCCACTCTTTTCCCCCCATACAAATGTGTAACTGTGCACCAATTTGCATTATTTAAATTTTCAATTTCCCAATTCTTTGGAAATATTTTTCTGGTTCATTTTCATTTAAATCGTAATTTCTAGCATTGTAAGGGAAAACTATTTCCCAGGCATTTGATTTGCTGCATTGGTCTGCAAGACTTGGTGTATTAAAATGCCAACTGGTAGCAACATTTGCAATTTGGACCTGTCTTGCATGTTAGTAGCTTATGTCTTCTCAGTTCAAAGACTTCTTTTAAAAACCATTAAGTGTTTTGTTGGTTTTTTTTTTTTAATTAGAAAAAAGTAGGGAAAACCTTTGTTTACAAACCAGTAACATGTGGAGCAAAAACCATGAAATTAATACCTCTTGACATTCATCCAAATCTGAACAAAAACTTACTCAACATAAACTTTGAGTGACTAACGTGTGTTTCTGTGCACACGCATGCCTTGGTCCCCATCTGGAACTGGTAGTGCCCTGCATGAGGCCTCCCCTTGTGAAACAGTCATCATATGAAAATAGTAACCACATGATTCCTTGAATTAAAAAAAAATCAACTTCAAAATAAGTGGTATTTCAAGTGTTTGTAGAATGCCAGCTCTTAATAGTTACTTCTAGAAATAACTTTTCGCTTTGGAGTGTAGTATTATATAAGCTTTCCTTAAATGCATAGATTAGGGTGGCTTTAAAATCAAGGCCAGAAATTGTTGCTCTGTAAGGATTGTTTTAATGGCACAAAACACACCTACCTGCTTCTTTCCTGAAGTGAAACTGTCCAGGGCAATGGACCTCTCCCAGGAGATTCTTGTGGTAGAAGTCACTGTTATGTAGTTAATAAAGTTCATCTCAGCCTTTGATATGAAACCTTACAAAGTAAAGCTCAGCAGCCCATGGCTCGGTTTTCACTGTAGCACCAACATGTAAAAGAATAGCTCATCCCTGTGGGCAGCGAGCTGTCGGCAGGGAGGACACAGGTTACTCTTTCACAGGTGAAGTGAGAGAAGGAAAGATGGACAGACCTAAATATAATAACCAAGCGATAGATGTGTGCAGTTCAGAAACCCAGTTCTTCATGGGCATTTTATTTACATGGTAACATTTTATTTGGAACAAAGAAGAAAGATGCAGATTTTATTTTCTTGGAAGGAAAGCAAAAATACAGTTGTATTAAAAAATGAAAAGCAGCATTAACTTCCATCCATTTTCCTTGTATGAGAAGATAGCTTGGAAATAATAGAAAATAGTAAATATTTAAGGTGGGAACTAGGTATTCAAGGCAAATTTAGATTTTATTAAAATCTGATTTGATAATTAAGAATAAAGACAGCTGGGACTACATTTATTAAGCTTTATTTTCTTAAATAAAATACCACTAGATAAAGAATTATTTTGCATGTAGAAAAAATATACCGAAAAAAATAAAAAAATAATGCATACTCCTTTTAGTTAGGTGGAATTAAGGTATTTTTATGAGTGTGTCTCTTTCTGCCTAACTCAGTTGATGGCAATCCCCGGCTCTCTAAGAATCATCTCTACTTGCTCTAAATGCTCTTTTATTTTTCAGAACTGCCTGCTGGGTGGGAAAAGATCGAAGACCCTGTCTATGGTGTCTACTATGTAGAGTAAGTGCCTATTAATAACTCACACATTTGTTTCTGCCCCTCAGGAATTATGTGCTTTTTTATATTAGTAATTCTATAGGATGCATAGCCTGTTTAGGTTGTTATCACTAGGAACATGCATTTCTTTATTTTTTTTTTAAGAATAGAATATATTTATTGGGGAAAGAAAGCTGTCTAAGAAAGACAGAGGGATCCTGAGTGGATTGCCCTGGAATTATGTACATTTATGCTAAGCAGAACTTGTTATTACTATATGACAGAGGCTGAATAATAATGTAGTAATTTTAAAATGAAAATATCTATGTATACTTTAATGAACAAGAATATATTCAGTGAACCCAAAGATAAGTTCTGTTTGTTATTATCTCCCTTCCTGAGGACCCTACTCACAGCTCTTGTGTGGTTTGCATTGAGAAAGATAAACATAGTCCTGGTGTAGGGGGGTACGTGAGAAGTGTTAGCAGAACAAGTGGATGGGAAAGCACAGGACAAAGTAAAACAGCTTACTGGGGATTGTGTGTCTTCAGGAGGAAGACCTGCCTCAAAAAATCATTTGGAAAAAAATGCCATGCAAAAGTATGGTCATAGTTCCTCCGCTGTGATAAAAACAGCTGGCCTGCTTTCTCTCATGCCGCTGTGTATGACCACATGGTACAGAAATGCCTGGCTATCAAAGTGTCTTATTTTAAAAAATTATGAATTCAA